>CP115869.1:11231414-11418914 GCA_027920645.1 Caenorhabditis nigoni
AGAATTCAAAAAATCAGACAAAAATATTGAAAATCAATAAGATAACGGTAGTTGGAATAATTTAACAAATTCTTAAATTCTGAGTTGAACATGCACAGTGCTTCGAAATGAGCCTAAACATGCCTGGTTTCGAAAAATTTTGAGTTTTGAAATTTTTCGGGTCTCGTAACAAAAATCGAAAAAATCGAATTTTTACAAAGTTGGACGTGTTTAGGCTCATTTTAAAGCTGTTATATTTCAAAATAAGTTCAAAAACAAACTAGCAAAATTGACAGGAAGTCAAAAAATACAGTAGTTTCAAGATTTCAGATTTGTTTCAAAAAAAGAATAAATAAGTTCAGATTCAAAATTTTCAGATTTCGGCCTAAAAAGTCCGAAAATCCGAAATTTTCGAACCTAGGCTTGTTTATACTCATTTTGAAGCCTTTTCAATTTCAAATTAAATAATGCAATTTTCAAAACATTTGGAACAACCCACGATTCCTTAAAGAACGAAAACCAGAGAGTATGTGGTGTGGAGAGACGCAGAGAGGTTTCATGACCTTCTCATAACACGTCCGTCTATTTGCTAAGCGAAAGTTGAGAGAGATAAAAAGCTAAAAGAGAGACACAGAGAAAAATTTATGGAGACATTTAGAGAGCACATTAAAAGAGGAGAGTGGTTAGAGATGATTCGAAACAGAGAAAAGTTCTCATTCTTATTCCTATTCTTTCTATCTGGCGGTGTGTCTTCTAACCGCCTTTATTGATTTTTTTTAAACATTTGTGAGTTTTTGAATTTTCGAAAAAATAAATTTAAAAAATTGAAATTTTTAGATTTTCATGATGGCGTTGTGTCTTTTAAATGCCTTGAGTAAATGTTGATTTTTTCTGAAAATTGGAAAAAATTTTGGTAAGTTTTTTAAACATTTCTAAAAATTTGCGATAAAAGTTTGTGAGTTTGGATGGTGGCCTAAATCATTTTGTGAAATTTAGGAAAAATTATGCCCGAGTCAAAGTTTACCGATTTGTCAAGTTCAGCAGTTTTCCATAAAAATGGCTTTCCTTGAACATTTCTTATGATTTTTCGAAAGTTCATGTCAATTTTTTTACGAATTCAGAATTGCTAACATTATTTTCAGTTGTGAAATTCGAATCAACCGCCAAAAAATGGCCCGGAAATCTATTTTTGACACATGTCCTAGAAGACCAAATTTTTGAAAAAGTTAGGCCACCACCCCAAAAACGACTGTGGACCCTTAGAAACTTCAAAAACTCTATAGAAATGTCAAATTTTAAGTTTTCCATCAAAAATGAACTTTTAAATTTGTTTTTGAGCAGTTTTCTAGTGGTGGTCTAACTTTTGCAAAGCCTCGGCCACGACCCCAAAAATCATCCTGGACCCTCTTTAATGTCAAAATTAACCAAAACATCCTAGAAAAGTACCTGAGGATCAGAAAACTGTGACAAATTGGTCTGGGGCTGTTTTCTAGTGGTGGCCTAACTTTTGCAAAACCTCGGCCACGACCCCAAAAACCACCCTGGACCCCCTAAACCGTCAAAAAGGACTTAAAAATTATAGCAAATGTGTCCAAGCCTCAAAAAACCGTCAAAAATGGCTCTAAAGCTGTTTTTTGATAGTGGCCGAACTTTTTCAAAAACTCTTCCATTGGTACAACTCCCCTATTTTGAGGAATTTGATCCCTTCAATAAGTTTTCTAGATCAGTTTTTTGTGCTTTCCCCGAATTTTAAACTTAAAATTTTGAAAAATCGATGATAATCCCCGAAAATTTGTAATTGTTATAATTTTTGCAGTGCATCAGCTAAGTGTACCCAACGGGCTACGATGAGAAGTGCGAGAACTGGAATAAGATTGTTCTATCGTCGAAGGAGAACTTCAGTGAAATGAAGCTTCCGAAAGAAGTTTTGGTCCTTGCCGCCCGTTCGATTCAGGACTATTTCAATGCACACATCTAGTGAGTTGGTTTTTTGGGGAAATTTGTTTTTGAAATTAAGACTAAAATCATGAAATTTGGCTACAAATAAGCATAGTAACCTGAATTACGCCCAAAAAAGCCGATGAATGAAATTCAAATTCAGAAAAAAAATCCAAATATACTCTTTCAGCTCCCTGTTCTACGTCGGAGAACGCGTCCAATACCGCAAGTTGCTCATTCGGAGTGCAAAGGTCTCGAAATCACCAACACTGACGATTTGGACCATTTGCACGAGTTGGGTTTCCGCCCGTCCGCCCACTATGGCTTCACCCATTTTCTTCGTGTCTTCCCCGTGCTTCCACAGTACCTGGCAAAACAGGAGTGGAATGAGCACATGATCAATGTAAGTTTCGAGTTTTTCAAAAAAATTCTAGACAAAACTCAAAAACAATGATGGAAAACGGACCGTTTTGAACGTAGCTATGAGCAATAAAGGATTTTCTGTACTTTTGAAGTCAGAAAGTACAGTAACCCGCCCAATTTTGGTTCAGGCAATCATAGGTTGATGAAATTTTACTTGTCATGACACAAGCTTTGAAATGAGTATAAACACTCCTAGGTTTTGGAAATTCGGCGTTTCGACCGACCGGAGCGGCCGAAGCGGTAGAAAATCAAGTTGCGCCCAACCTAGGCTTGTTTATACTTATTTCAAAGCTCTTGACAAGATAAAACGAAATTTCATAGTTTCAAATCAAAATGCTCAAAATTCAGAATGTTACGGTAGTTTCAAAAAAAAAGTTAAAAAACAATTTCTTTCGAAAAAATTATTTTTTGCCTTTTTTCAGACTATTCTCGCCAGACTCAAATTCATCAAATTCCTGGAGGACAACGTCGACAAGTACTACAAAGGTCGAGAGGCCTACGTGGTCCCAGAATCTTGAATTTTTTCCGTTTAATTATTTTTTTTTCGGCCCAAAAATCAAAAATTATGATTCCCACTCTCATCTCTTTCCCCTCTTCGATTGATATATCAATTTTAATAAATTGTGAGCAAAAATCGGATTTTCGATCATTTTTTCAAATTCAGAAGGTCTTTGGCTTCAATATGAGAGGCTGTTTTTCGGGCTTTTCAGGCCGAAATAAAAAAAACTGGAATTCAAAATTATAACTTTTGATCTAGTTTGTTGATAGCTTTAAAATGAGTATAAACAAGCCTAAGCTTGTTAAATTTGGATTTGTAGGCCAAAATCTGAAAATTTTAAACCTAGGCTTGTTTAGGCTCATTTTGAAAGCTTTTAACATGAAAATGTCAGATTCGTAAACTAGAATCAGAACTATCAATTTTAAAAAGCGTTATGATCGATTTTCTGAAAATTCGAAAATCTGAAATTTTCCGAAATATGTCGTGTTTGTCTCATTTTGAAGCTCTTAATGGGGAAAATGAGGATATTCAAAAAATAATTGATTTATTAAATAAACAAAAAAAGGAATTTTCGATATTTCCAGACATGGAAAACGTTTCTAAACGTTTAAAAATAGCTTAAACCCGTAAAAACCACGGAAAACGGTCGAAAATGGCCATTTCCAAAAAAGTGTATGAAATTGCTCAGTGGGTTTTTTCATCAAAATTTACGGTCCACAAGGTTCTATTCCTTTTGGGGTCAAAAACTTTTTATTTTTGTGTGCACCTTGGAAATGATAGTTTAAGGCACATTTAAGGTGTAGAAATCAAATTTTTAGAGAAGAAAAAAATGAGATCCGACTTTTGAATTTTCCGAATTTACCTTTTAAAATTCATAAAATTAAAAAAATACCAAGAATTAGTTTAGTTCATTTCAACCAACAATAGAATTTTTGAGAACGTAACAAAATGGAAACACAGTTTTCGAAAACAAAAAAATGAGATCCCAATATTGAATTTTTCAAATTTACCTGCTTAAATTCATAAAATTAAAAAAATACCAAAAATTTGAAATCAAAAAGTAGTTTAGTTTATGTTGTGTAGTCATACACAAAGTTTCCATTTTTTGACCTAAGCGCTTTACGCGCATTCTATTCCCCTGCCTTCTTTAATCTCTCTCGCTCTCTCACCGTGATGATGATTATTGCTTTCTCAAGTCAGTTTTACCTATCCCCGTACTAGGAGTGTACTCTTGTTGCTCCTAGTAGTTTTTCCCCAGTTTGCCACCCATTCTTATAGTGTAGTAAAGGTGTTACAATAAATAACTGTAATATAAAACAGTCTTAACTCTAGCAAAGTTAGAAACATAACAGTTTATTTTTTTCAACAATAGAATTTGAACGGAACATAATGGAAAACCATCAAGCTTCTTCTTGATCCACCCGGCAGATTGTTTTCCAAAAGGCATCGAAGCTTGGAATGCTTCTAGCTCACCCTTCAAAACGGAGTCGTTCTCCCATTGTACGGCCTTGGCTGTCAAGAAGTTCATCAGCTTTTCGTCGAAATTTGAATCCCATTTTATGGCAACATGCGCCTCGCAATAATACTTCTTGTTGGAGTTCCCCGCAATTCCGACGCATAGCTTGTGTCTGATAGTGGTGCAGCTGGTGTCGGAGCAGTGGACCACATTGGATCCTTTTCCATATATGCCACATCTTTCACACGGTCCTCCTCCTTTCTTTTGGAAGCGAATTGCGATGGAAATGGATCCCAGTACCTTCCAGGAAACCCTCCTTGTTGGCTGGGATAGACTAGCATCGGCTGGATCCAGTGGCTGGTAGAGATTCTGAGGTGGCAAATCATGATGCTGTCCCTAGTTTGGGTACGGATGGAAGTGTGTAATGCCTTGATTGGTATTGTTCATATCTGAAAAAAACTTTATGTACATATCTCAACATGGATTTGTAAAATTCATGAAACGGAATTCTAAAAAATTCGGAAATTCGAAGATTTAGGAAATCAAAAATTCAGATACCTATAAAAGCAGATACCGTAAAACCTGTATTAGAAGGACCCTTTTAATAAAAGAGCCCCCCCCCCCTTAAAGAAGGGCCCTCTGTGAAAATAGACCACCCTTAAATATGAGTTTATAAATCTGAAAATTTCCGTACTTTTTCAGGGAAAATGTTCCGGGAACTCCACAATTTTATAGATATTTGTTGAAACTCTATTTTTCAATGAAAATCTTGCTAAAATTAGGTGAAATTGGCCGATTTTCATGAATTTTGAACGAATCTTTGTTGAATCTGTCGATGCAATATTTCGGAAAAAACTGGCAGGAAAATTAGAAGGGTCCCAGTAGCAATCCGTTAATACAACGTCCATAATTAGGAACGGTCTAACCTCCATCAAGATTGTAGACATAGAACATGTATAGACACAGTGTTACTGTGATTTTCGCACAGTTTCTCGAGGCTTCAAAAAATGGAGAAGAGAAATATGAAAAGTTTCAAAATTTGGCTGAAATTCCATGAAAAAATCTACTGTTTTGAAACTTTGGACAATTTTCTGACATCCAAAAAATCTAAAAGCTGGTCGCAAATTTTTAGAAATGTTCAAAAAACTTACTAAATTTTTTTTCCAATTTCCAGCAAAAATCAGCATTTACTCAAGGCATCTAAAAGACACGACGCTATCATGGGAATCTGAAAATTTCAATTTTTTAAAATTAATTTTTTTTCGAAAATTCAAAAACTCACAAATTTCTAGAAAAAATCAATAGAGGCGGTTAGAAGACACACCGCCAGATAGAGAGAATAGGAATAAGAATGAGAAATTTTCTCTTTTTCGAATTATCTCTTACCACTCTCCTCTTTTCAAGTGCTCTCTAAATGTCTTCATAAATTTTTCTCTGTGTCTCTCCTTCAGTTTCCTATCTCTCTAAACTTTTGCTTAGCAAATAGAGGGACGTGTTATAAGAAGGTCACCCTCTGCGTCTCTCCACAACAGATTCTCTGGTCTCTGGTTTTCGTACTTAAGGGAATCGGGGTTTGTTCCAAACGTTTTGAAAATCACATTTTACAATTTGAAATTGAAAAAGCTTCAAAATAAGTATAAACAAGCCTAGGCTTGACAATTTTGGATTTTCGGGCTTTTTAGGCCGAATTTATTCCGAAATCTGAAACTGTGGAATCTAAACTTGTTTATAATGTGACCTCCAAATTGGTAGTTTTCATGGAAAATCCCACTCGGCTATTCAGACGCTTTTTTGAAAATCAATTCTCTCAAAATCACAAGCTTCAAAATGAGCCCAAACACGGCTTATTTCTGAAATTTTCAGATTTCATAGGTTTTCAGATCTTTTTCAGAAAATCCGTCATAACTTTTTTCCAAGTAAATGGATTTGATTTTGGTTTAAAATTTCGAAAGTTGTAGTTATGAGCCTTAAAATGAGTATAAACAAGTTCAGATTCAACACTTTTCGATTTCGGCCTAAATTCGGCCTAAAAAGCCTGAAAATCCGAAACTTTTGAACCTAGGCTTGTTTATACTCATTTTGAAGCTTTTTCAATTTCAAATTGAAAAATGTAGATTTCAAAACGTTTGGAACAAACCCCGATTCCCTAAAGTACGACAACCAGAGACCAGAAAATGTGGTGTGGAGAGACGCAGAGAGGTTTCATGACCTTCTCATAACACGTCCCTCTATTTGCTAATGTAAGCGAAAGTTGAGAGAGATAAAAAGCTAAAGAAGAGACGCAGAGAAAAATTTATGGAGACCTTTAGAGAGCACTTGAGAAGAGGAGAGTGGTTAGAGATAATTCGAAAAAGAGAAAAATTCTCATTCTTATTCATATTCTCTATATCTGGCGGTGTGTTTTCTAACCGCCTCTATCGATTTTTTTTTTTGAAAGTTGTGAGTTTTTGAATTTTCGAAAGAAATAAATTTAAAAAATTTGAAATTTTTAGATTCCCGTGATGGCGTTGTGTCTTTTAAATGCCTTGAGTAAATGTTGATTTTTGCTGAAAATTGGAAAAAATTTTGGTAAGTTTTTTGAACATTTCTAAAAATTTGCGATAAAAATGTGTGAATTTGGATGGTGGCCTGAAAATCATTTTTCGAAATTTAGGAAAAATTATGCCCGAGTCAAGATTTACCGATTTGTCAAGTTTTGCAGTTCTCTATAAAAATGTCTTTCTTTGAACATTTTTTATGATTTTTCGAAAGTTCATTGCATTTTTTTTACGAATTCAAAGTTGCTAACATCATTTTCAGTTGTGAAATTTGGATTAACCACCAAAAAAGAACCCCGGAAATCTATTTTGGCATATGGCCTAGAAAACCAAAATTTCGAAAAAGTTAAGCCACCACCCCAAAAACAACTGTGGACCCTTGAAAACTTAAAAAACGCTTTAGAAACGTCAAATTGTGAGCTCTTCATCAAAAATGAGCTTCTAAATCTGTTTTTGAGCGATTTTCCAGTGGTGGCCTATCTATTGCAAAACCTCGGCCACGATAACCAAAAACCACCATGGACCCCCTAAACCGTCAAAGATGACTTAAATATTATAGGAAACCAGCCTGTTTGCCGCGCCTCTGGCGCTTTAAACAGCTGGAATAAACTTTTTCTTTTACTGTTCGTCGCTTCGCGACTCACTCTTTTTTAAAGGTCACGTAAATCTATACTTTATTTTCAAGCTTTTTAAAAATTGCGGACAAACTGACAGAGAGAGAGAGAAAGAGACGCAACTTCATTTATTTATTATAAGAATGATGTGTCCAAGCGCTAAAAAACCGTCAAAAATGACTCTAACGATGTTTCTTGATAGTGGCCGAACTTTTTCAAAAACTCTTCCATTGGTACAACTCCCCTATTTTGAGGAATTTGATCCCCCTGTGCTTTTCCTGAGTGTTGAACTAAAAACTTTGAAAAATCGATAATAATCCCCGAAATTTGTAATTGTTCCAATTTTTGCAGTACATCAGCCAAGTGTACCCAATGGGCTACGATGAGAAGAGCGAAAACTGGAATGAGGTTGTTGTGTCGTTGAAGGAGAACTTCAGTGAGACGAAGCTTCCGAAAGAGGTTTTGGTCCTCGCCGCCCGTTCAATTCAGGACTACTTCAACGCCCAAATCTAGTGAGTTCATACAAAATGTTGAATTTTTTTTTCGAAGTTCTGAGTGAAAAAAACTTAAAAATTGAAAAAAAAATGTTTAGCAACCCAAATTAGGCCAAAATAGTCATATTTTAAAAATTCGAATCCCGAGAAAATACCAAAAAAAAAACACTTCTAGCTCCTTGTTCTACGTTGGGGAACGCGTGCAGTACCGCAAGTTGCTCATCTCAGAGTGCAAACGGCTCGGCATCACGGACACGGACGATTTGCACCGTTTGCACGAGTTGGGCTTCCGTCCGTCCGCCCACTATGGCTTCGTTCATCTCCTCCGTGTCTTCCCGGTGCTCCCAGAGTACCTGGCGAAACAGGAGTGGAACGATCACATGACCAATGTAAGTTTTGGGCTTCTCAAAAAATGCTAGACAAAACTCAAAAAATTTAGGGGAAATTGGGTCATTTTGAGCCTAATTAAGGCTAGTAATGAAAACTGGGAAATTGAAAAACTACAATAAGCCGCCCAATTTTGAGTCAATCAAGTTTTAGTTAGCGAATTTGTATTTGCCACGTTACCAGCTTCAAAATGAGTATAAACACGCCTAGGCATAGCACAACTTGATTTTCGACCGCTTCGGCCAAAGCGGTCGAAACGGTCGAAATGCGAGTTTCGCCAAACCTAGTCGTGTTTATACTCATTTCGAAGCTCTTATCGTTTTAGAGACGATGAAAATTATATTGATTCCAAAACAGGCCAACTGGGCCTAATATCGGCCTATTGCGAAAAATTTTGGACTTCTGAAAATTCACCATAACTTTGGCTAACCTTGACCAAACCGAATTTCGTTTAGCGTGTTGAACTATTGAAGACAAGAGCTTCAAAATGAGTATAAGCAAGCCTAGGTTTCGTGATTTTTGAATTTCGACCGTTGCGGCCAAAGAGGCCGAAACGGTCGAAGTTCAAGACACGCCAAACTTAGGCGTGTTTATACTTATTTTGAAGCTTTTGACGAGATAAATTGAAAATGCTTAATTTCAGATGAAAATACTCACATTTGAAAATGTTACGGTGGTTTCAAAGGATTCCAAAAAAATATTTTTTTTCGAAAAATTCCCAATTTTAGCCTTTTTTCAGCTTCTTCTGGCCGGATTCAAGAAGTTCATCAAATACTTGGAGGACAACATCGACAAGTACTACAAGGGTCGAGAAGCCTACGTGGTCCCAGACCACTCGGAAAAGGAGACCGAATTAATTTTTAATTTTTGAAATATTTTCACAAAATCTCGAATTTTTTCTGTTTAATTAATTTTTTTCCGGCCCAAAAATCAAACATCATAATTCCCCTCTCATCTCTTTCCCCTCTTTGATTGATATATCAATTTTAATAAATTGTGAGCAAAAAAACGGATTTTTGATCTTTTTTTCAAATTCAGAAGGTCTTCGGCTTCAACATGCCTACGTTCGGAAAAAACAAATTTTTCGGTTTTTAGGCTCTTTTTCGGGCTTTTCAGATCGAAATAAAAAAATCTGAGATTTGAAGTCATGAAATTTTGTTCTAGTTTGTTGAAAGCTTCAAAATGAGTATAAACAAGCCTAGGCTTGTTAAATTTGGATTTTTAGGCCGTTTGGGCCGATTTAGAGGCCGATCTGACGAATCTGAAAATTTTAAACCTAGGCTTGTTCAAGCTCATTTCGAAGCCCTTAACATGAAAATTTCATATTCGTAAACTAGAATCAGAAATATCAATTTTGAAAAGTGTTATGATCGATTTTCTGAAAATTTGAAAATCTGAAATTTTCCGAAATATGTCGTCTTTGTGCTCATTTTGAAACTCTTGAAGTGGAAAAACGGGAATAAGGATATTTGAAAATCTATTAATTAATCTAAAAACCACTGAAAACGGTCAAAAATGAGAAAAAAAGTGTATGAAATTGCTCAGTGGGGTTTTTCACCAAAATTTACGGTCCACAAGGTTCTATTCCTTTTGGGGTCAAAAACTTTTTATTTTTGTGTGCACCTTGGAAGTGATAGTTTAAGGCAAATTTAAGGTGTAGAAATCAGATTTTTAGAAAAGAAAAAAAATGACGCTTTTGAATTTTCCGAATTTACCTTCGAAAATTCATAAAATTGCAAAAATACGAAAAAATTTAAATCAAAAAGTATTAGTTTATTTTTTTCAACAATATAATTTTTGAGAACGGAACAGAATGGAAAACCATCAAGCTTCTTCTTGATCCACCCAGCAGATTGCTTTCCAAATGGCATCGAAGCTTGGAATGCTTCTAGCTCAACCTTCAAAACGGGGTCGTTCTCCCATTGTACGGCCTTGGCTGTCAAGAAGTTCATCACCTTTTCGTCGAAATTTGAATCCCATTTTATGGGAACATGCGCCTCGCAATAATGTTGCAGCTGGTGTCGGAGCAGTGGACCACCTTGGATCCTTTTCCATATATGCCTCATCTTGCACAGACTGCAAAAATTAGAACAATTACAAATTTTCGGGGATCATCATCGATTTTTCAAAAGTTCAAGTTGAAAATTCGGGAAAAGCACAAAAAACTGATCTAGAAAACTTATTGGAGGAATCAAATCCCTCAAAATAGGGGAGTTGTACCAATGGAAGAGTTTTGGGAAAAGTTCGGCCACTATCAAAAAACAACTTTATAGCCATTTTTGACGGTTGTTTGGCCCTTGGACACATTTTTAATAATAATTAAGTTATCTTTGACGGTTAAGGAGGTCTAAGGTGGTTTTTTTGATGGCCGAGGTTTCGCAAAAGTGAGGCCATCTTCAGAAAATCGCTCAAAGACGGGTTCTCGGGTCATTTTTGATGCTTATATTAATTTAAAGCTCATTCTGCTCAGTTTGGTCAATTTAGGGGTCCAGGGTGGTTTTCGGGGTCGTGGCCGAAGTTTTGCGAAAGTTAGGCCACCACTAGAAAACAGCCCCAGACCAATTTGTCACGATTTTCTGGTCCTCAAATAGTTTTTCTAGAATGTTTTGGTTATTGTGGACATTGAAAAAGATTTTTGGGGTCGTGGCCGAGGTTTTGCAAAAGTTAGACCACCACTAGAAAATTGCTCAAAAACAGATTTGAAAGCTCATTTTTGGCGAAAAGCTCAAAATTTGACATTTCTATAACGTTTTTAAAGTTTTCAAGGGTCCACAGTCGTTTTTGGGGTGGTGGCCTAACTTTTTCAAAAACTTGGTTTTCTAGGCCATGTGTCAAAAATAGAGTTCCGGGTCGGTTTTTGGCGGTTAAATCGAATTTCACAACTGAAAATGATGTTAGCAACTTTGAATTCGTAAAAAAAAATGCAATGAACTTTCGAAAAATCATAAAAAATGTTCAAAGAAAGACATTTTTATAGAGAACCGCAGAACTTGACAAATCGGTAAATCTTGACTCGGGCATAATTTTTTATAAATTTCGCAAAATGATTTTCAGGCCATCATCCAAATTCACAAATTTTTATCGCAAATTTTTAGAAATGTTTAAAAAACTTACCAAAATTTTTTCCAATTTTCAGAAAAAATCAACATTCACTCAAGGCATCTAAAAGACACGACGCCATCATGGGAATCTGAAAATTACAACTTTTAAAAATTAATTTCTTTCGAGAATTCAAAAACTCACAAATTTCTAAAAAAAATCAATAAAGGCGGTTAGAAGACACACCGCCATATAGAAAGAAAAGGAATAAGAATGAGAAATTTTCTCTGTTTCGAATCATCTCTAACCACTCTCCTCTTTTTAAATGCTCTCTAAATGTCTCCATAAATTTTTCTCTGCGTCTCTCCTTTAGCTTTTTATCTCTCTCAACTTTCGCTTAGCCAATAGAGGGACGTGTTATGAGAAGGTCATGAAACCTCTCTGCGTCTCTCCACACCACATACTCTCTGGTTTTCGTTCTTTAAGGAATCGGGGTTTGTTCCAAATGTTTTTAAAATTAAATTTTTCAATTTAAAATTGAAAAGGCTTCAAAATGAGTATAAACAAGCCTAGGTTCGAAATTTTTGGATTTTCGGACTTTTTAGGCCGAAATCTGAAAATTTTGAATCTAAACTTGTTTATACTAATTTTGAAGCACATGAATTGAAACTTTCAAAATTTCGAACAAAATCAAATATTGACTTGGAAGAATGTTATGATGGATTTTCTGAAAAAAAAATCTAAAAATCTATGAAATCTGAAAATTTTAGAAATGTGCCGTGTTTGGGCTCATTTTGAAGCTTGTGATTTGGAGATTGAGAATTGATTTTCAAAAAAGCGTCTGAACAGCCGAGTGGGATTTTTCATGAAAACTACCAATCTGAAGGTCACATGTTCGAATTCCACCGGTTTGTGAAAAATTTCAAACCTGATTTTCAACATTGTTAGGTCAAAATCCGGGTCCCTAAAACATGGAAAGAGAAAGTGTAATATGGAGAGGCGCAGAGAAATCCATTTTTTTTCAAAATCTTCAGATTCCCCATAATGGCGTCGTGTATAGAGGGTGCGGCAAAAGTATTGATACAACGATTTGTCGCGAGCTGGCGCGCGCTGAAGCAATTTTCGTGCTTCGATTTTGTGTTCATATTTTTCCCCGTCTCTTAATTGGTAGATGTGCAAAGTTTCATCTTCTTATCTCAATTTTTACGAAGATGGCACCCTTTTCTGTACGCCTCCTGTGATGTTTTTCCTGGCCTTCTGGCACGCGCTCGACCACCGCGTTCATTGATGAGACACTGTTCAGCTTAGAGGCAAAACTCAATTCTAAAAATTGGCATGTACAGGCACAATGTCCTTGGCTATCTAACAATAATGGTCTGTTGATCCTCTGGGGAGCCAATCTTCAGCAAACTATGACTTTTGGAGGAATCACTTCAAATGAGAAAAAATCACTGTTTTGGTGGAGCCAGATGTGCAAGTGTACTAGGAATACTATTTCTATAGAAAATCATATAGACTAATTCATAATCTAACTTTGAATAGCAAATGCAGACTTCGTAAAAAGATTTAGCCCCTGCTGAGACGGCAAAACATGTTCAGCAAGAGTGCCAAGCCAATTTCTCAAATTTGATCCACGAAAAAGAATGGTCTGTCTAGGGTCAGATCACAAATCGATTGAGATTTTCGTGCAAGGAACTCTTTAGGCATGTGTTCAAGTTTATTCTAACACTATTTTGAATGCTCTCAAAAAAACTCCTTCCACGGAATGGGACCATTTGCCGGCAGACCACCCCCGTGCCGGCATAAACCCAATCCGAAGAAGTTAAGCCCCGCCATTAGAAACAGAGCTGCCAGAAACAAACAACTGTGATTCAATTTTGTTACAAATCTTATTAATAACGTCCAGTTAAAATTTGACCCGGATTGGACTATTTATCGAGGAGTTATAGCGTCTTCTTTTTGTATCAATACTTTTGCCGCACCCTGTAGATGTCTCGTTCTGAGTCATTGGGGAGCTATCGGCCAATGAGTCAGTGGATGAAGACAAGGGAGGAGAAGACGCAATTGATCCAGAAATCTGGAATACAACATTTGTTTGCTCTTTCATTAATTTTCTGCTATAACTCACCAAGCGGTTTTGATTTGTTGCGCACAAGACAGTGAGAGATGGGACGATCTTACATGCTTTCATTCCGGGCGGATTGCAATTTCAAATAATTGGTGGGGATCACATGGAAGCCTGAAATTTAAACACAAACTGAGATTCTCAACTGAGAAAACTGAAAATCAAGCCTAGCAGACTTTCAATGTACTTATCGAGAGTTTTCTATGATTAACTGTCTGCCATATTTCTAATTGTCCTTTGACACGTCTATCAAATCGATCGGCGAATTTCATGAAGGTTTCAGGCATTGAACCATTCAAAATCACTGGAATAGTGAGCCTATTAACGCTCACAACTCCACTGATTAGCCATTTTCTGTGGTTGTTTTTTTTCGTGAATATTCCGAAAAGTCCAAGAACAACATCCACATTCAACAAGCTTAACAATACTATGAGCAAAATAGAGATGATGTTTGGGTGGCTGATTAGGTGGAAGGTAGGTGTCACAAATGATACAAATGTTATTCGTGTTGTAATCCTTGCATTGATGATGATAGAGAAGTGTCGGGGTTTTGAAAGTCTCACTGCAGATATGGCAGGCATAGAGGTCTGAAATTTGGGATTGGAAGAAAGGGAAGAGTATTAGGGTTGACTTACAAGGAGCCGCTTTAGATTTTGATGATTTTCCGCAAGATTCGGTCATACATTGGTTATTTGGTTTTACAGATGAGGTGATGGGGTATTCTGGAGACAAAACTGGCATTAGGAGGTCCGAAGAAGAGGTATTCTGAAATGTTTTTGTTTTTAATTTCTAAAATATATTCAATGGCTTACCTTAGGAAATGGTCTTGACATAGGAATGTCCAAATACAGAGGAACCGAAGGATCCAAATTGCTCATTTTTCGGCAGAGTACAATTCAATCGAGTATTGGGGAGCGCGAATGTCAACTGGGCAAAAGAGCAGGTCTCTCGAATGGTTATGACAACCGACTGACTCCTCTGCCTTCTTTTCATATTCTAGGGGCGGAGCCTGCCTCGTGGACCATCCCCTTTTTGATTTGTTTATAATCTATTTACGATCTGCTTCTGCTCATGGGGTAGTCTCTATCGGAAGATGTCGGCATGCCGCGTCTTTTTGGCGGGAACTTTTCCCGCCTAGCTGTAATCCGATAGTTTTACAAGGAGCACCAGATGTTTCAGATAAACGATTTGCGAGGAGAGATGGATAGATAGAGGATATGAGAAGTATTGAAGATTAGAGATCATAAACAAATTCTTATTATAGACTTTAAGAATATATAGATAAATTTCAAAGTTATTAAAAAGTAGCAATATGAGAGAAGTTTTATTAAGTTTGCCAAAAAATAATGAGAGGTGCGTTTGTCGGAACGTAATTCACTTTACAAAATACATTCCTGCTTACTACTTTTTATTAGAAAGAGCGTTTCTTTGTGCATCGTTTGATATATAATATCAATTTGTTATTACTTTTTTTGCATTTGGAAATTTCGTTTAGAAAATGTCGTTCCAAAAAATACGCTGGAGGGTACAAATTTCAGTTGGTAAAAAATGGCGCGCAAGCTCTTCATTCTCACTCAAAAATATTCAAACACGATTTTCTATTGAAGAATTAGTGCCGACGCTGGTTTGAACGTTTTCATAATGACGGTGAAAGCTTGGAAGACCGTGAACACACAGTTCGACCGAAAACCATTGACATTGAACTCCTGATGGACGGAAACGAATCGGATTCTTGTCCAACGACTCGAAGTCTTGCAGAACCGTTTCCTTGTACTAATGGTACCATCGAAAACCGTTTTCACGAATTGGAACGTTGAACAGGTGCAAAATTTTTTTCCCACAACAACTCTCTCCTTGCACTTATCGGAACTCTCCTTCTTTTCTCGAAGAATATAGTCTTCCTTGATTCTCTTGTTACATCGTATGATAAAGTGATTCAATACGATAATACTACTTAAAATAAACAATGTTGTCCCCCGGAGAGCCGGCCAAAACAGCTCGAAACGAGAGATACACGGAAAGAAGGTGATGTTTGTATATGGTAGAAGAGCAAAGGTCTTGTACCTTTTGAACTTTTGGAAAAAGGTCAAACAGCCACTACTAAACTTTACCAATAATAATTGGGCCAAATGCAGCAAGCGTTGATACGTCAAGGTGTGAATACACCAACGACAAAAATCATTCATGATAATGCTCGTCCGCATGTGTCAAATGTCACTCAGTAGAAAATCAAAGAGTTGGGCTGGGAATTTCTTCCATATCCGCCAAATAGCCCTGATTTGGCACCTATCGAGTCCACTCATTCAAATCAATGCAATCCTTATTAGCCGAGAAACACTTCGAAAACCGCATTGAGGCCGAAAACTGGGTAGTTAATTTTAGTCACAGCCAGTGAAGTTCTCCTTAAGCGGAACCCATTTTTTGCGCGGACGTTGGCGACAAGTAGTTGATAATTATGGCATATAGCTTTCGGATCAATATTGTCTACTTCCTTTTTGTAATAAATATAATTGATCATAAAAACAACCATTATTTTTCAGCGAACCTAATAGAAGTTCAGACAAAAAACAACGAAATCAGTAATAAACTTTGAGAATATTTTTAACACTGATAAACGGCTTCTTTTTTATTATGTTCTCGGTCGAAAATTCCTGCTTTCCAACTTCTTCTGAGTAACTGGCAAAGACTCCTCGGCCTTCTTATTATATTCTAGGGGCGGTGGCATTCTCTATCGGAAGGTGTCGACATGCCGTCTCTTTATTGCGGAAACTTTTCCCGTCTAACTGTAATCCGATAGTTTTACAAAGAGCACCAGATGTTTCAGATAAACGATTTGGATAGAGATGGAGAGTTTTAGATAGTGGAGATTTTAGATATGATTTATGACTGTTAGATTAATTGAAAGCTTTATAGTAAAGGTAACAGAGAATGAGAACAAGAATTTAGAAAATTTGAGAATAATTATCGTAAATGATGGATTAAAGAACATACATACATCCTAGCTAGAGGACATGTGAAGCCGGTGTAGCGTTTGTTAATGGATTACTGTGAAGGTGTTTTTTTAAACAAAAATACATAGAAAGAGGGTTTCAAAGTTTATTATAATAACGAAACCCTATAGTGATTGATTGGAAAAAGAGGAATATGAAAGAGGGTGTGCAATTTGGAAGATCAGACGAGAAACAACAAAATCAGTAACATTAACTAAACTTTGAGAATATTTTAAACACTGAAAAATGGCGTCTTTCTGATGATGTTAGCTATCATGAATTCCTGGCTCCCGATGACCTTCTGGATGACTGGCGGGGCTGGAGCTGGAACAATGATCGAAGTCGGAGTAGTGGTCGAGGCTGAAGCAACAATCGGAGCTGGAAGAGGGATCTGGACCTGAAAATGTATATTATAGTATTGAGAAAAACGGAAACTTTAATAATCGTTGATACATAACTTGTTCTGAACCTACCGAGTTGTTTTCCTTGTTGTCCTCCGCTTCCTTGGGAACAGCATATTTCTTATATTCAGCCATTCTGGCGAGGATTCCAGCCACCTCCAACACATCTATGTGGTGGGTGTTCATATGCTTGAACACTGCTCCTCGAGTCACAAACTGCTCATCACACAATTCGCACTTTTCTGAATTTCCTCCAAATACATTTGTTCTGATAAACGCTGTCTTTGTCGGTTGTCCCGACCTGATTGGTTCCTTTCCGTGCTTCTCTTCCGAATGACTCCTTAAGCTTCCCAAATTGATTTGTTCATTCCCATGTTTCTCTTTGATATATCTCGTTAAGCTGTTTTTCCAGCAGTACTCTTTTTCACATACTCCACGTTTATCTGTAATTTAAAATGATAATTTCCGTGTTTTTATACTTTTTAAACTAACAATTCGGTCGTTCCATTCTCGCTTCTGTTTTATTCTGCCCCAGTTTTGAATAGACTCCTGGAGCCTTATGAACGTTTTTTCGATGGATGTTCAAATAGGCTCTCTTCGAGAATTCCTTAGAGCAAATATCGCAATCAACTGAAAATTAGGATTCTGATTGGGAACAATAATTTAAAACCTACATTCAACTTTTTCTTGCAAGATTGGAGCTGTATGACGAGTTTCAGACGTGGAGAGTTGTGCAGACATTCCTGGAAAAGTACCACTTTAAACGAGAATTGAGCAGTGTACTCATTGTAAGATTATTAAAAGAAAATGAGGAGGGAAGGTGTCGATTGTCGTGAATGAGAGAAGTCATACAAGATATACATAGATGTCGTCTCTCGTGGTCCACCAAAAACCGTTGCGTAATAGTGGGCGTGTTCTTATTTTTTAGTTGGAGGTGTATGCTCGTCGGGACGTATTGCCCTGTACTTTAAACGTGTTCTTGATTTGGTGTCATTCCCCTCTCCCGACTTCTGTTTTGATGTGTTGCGCAACCTTCAAAACAAACGGATGGGCAATCAAAGTACGGTTATTGAGTCGAAGATAGACTGAGAGCGCAGATATTCTTATAAGAGAGTGATATCGGGAATTCCGACATCCGAGAAACAAGTTTTACTCCCTACTTCCCACTTCCGACTTCCGAGTCTCGAACTTCACCAACCACCTTTTGCAGAAAAATTGCGACATTTGTCTGTTTTCGACCAGACAAATCAAAAAAATTGCCCAAATTACCGCGAATAACAGAAGTTATTGTCCGAAATAACTAAATTCTACCAAAATATCTCAATTTATGAAATTTAATTCCGATTTCCGGTTTCCGGTTTCCGAATTGGAAATTTCACTTCCGACTTCCGAGTTCAAAAAATTGCTTCCTGACAACTCTGATATCAGATTCTAGACATTTGTTTCTTTGGTTTTTTTCAGACGAAAACAGTTGCTTTATTCTTGGGCCGACGCTCAACCACCCGACCTCCGCCTACTGTATTTCCTAGTTTTGAAATTTTCTTGAGATTCTTGCTAACGGGATGCCGGAACCTTCAATTTTTCGAGTTTCGAATGTTTTGAATTTTTTACATTTGACTGAAAGGTAGAAAATCGGGCACTTTCCGGGAAGAACGGTCCCAAAGCGACATTGCGACAACGGCCCCATTGTTTTGATAACGACCTCATTGTTCCGACAAGGGTACGACAACGGTCCCATCCAGACTTAATCTAGAGACCCTATTGAAAACATCGGATATTGTAATTTTTGTTTCAACTAAGAAACACATTTCAGCAACAAAAACGAACATTTCGATGATAATTGAGAATTCCATCACTTTTTTACTGGAATGTTTTGAGAGTTTATTTGGTTTATAATTATAGGCATAAACTGAAACGTTTTATTCACATCAATGCCGGGAAAAGGCGTTTTGGCTTAAGCCTACAATACAGAACAAATTAATATTGTGTGACAAACTCCTGTCAAAAAATACTGAAATTCTCAAGTATAAGTAAAATGATGTATTTTCCCACTGGATTTTTAAAAGACCATTCCGTTTTTTCTGTATTTCGGGAATAGGTTTCCAGATTAAGCCTGGTTGGGACCGTTGTCGTACCCTTGGGACCGTTGTCGGAACGTTGAGACCGTTCTCGGGACAATTGGACAGTTGTGGCAATTTTTGGGACCGCTGGTCCAATGATGGGACCGGCGGTCCCGTTTTGGGACCGTTCTGCCCGGAAAGAGCCGAAAATTGAAGGTCCCAACCCTGGCTTAAAATTTCTGGTTCATTTTTCAAACCTTCAAAAAATTTTGCAGCAGCTTGCACTTACCTTCAATTTCTCAAAGAAAACTGGATATTCAGAATAGTAGTAGTAGAAAAAAATATGTAGAATAGTAGAAGAGAAAGAATTTCAGAAAAATAAAAGCGTTCTCCCAGACTCCATACAGAAGGATATCGGGGGAGAATACTGGGGAGGAGGCACACCGATCACATCGTGCTAGTAAAAGACGAATGACTAAAAAAGAAAGGAAAAAGAAAGAGGGTTGTGTGGGCGTGACCAACCGTTTGTTTACAATAACTACTGAATGGATTGGTGTGTCACTAACTCTTCTGGGAAGGTTACATTGCAATGAACCTGTTGATGACGATTGTTTGTCTTAATCTCCGTAATTGCGTTGTATTCTGGCATTCTTGAATTGCATTAGGTTTGAGAGACACGGTGACATCATCTGTTGTTCTGTCATCATCTAACTTTTGTGCCAAACTATGTACTAAACTCATATGAAACTTTTCACCCGTGGAAAATGGGAGATTTTAATCTCAAAGGTTTTGAAGCAAAAGTATGCATTTTGTGGAGATGTTGAAAAGTAGGGTTTTGAAAAAAGATCAAGACATTCAATTAGAAGGGACCATATATCAGTTTTTACAGTATTTTTATCTATCAATTCTGAAGTCCCTTGAAGCATTGGGCTTGTTGCCATTCCGCAAATACATCGAATTCTTTTAACAATTCCGTTTTCCAGGTACTTCATTTAGCAAAACCTGAATCTACCATCAAAATGTGGCCTAGATCATCATGTGGTGGGCCAAGGGGTGCCGCGAAAAGAGATTTTTGTGTTCAATTGCGAGGGCACAATTTGTTGTAAAGTTGCTAGATTTTGAGAAATATACTGTTTCCAGACTTTCCAAAGTAAAATAACCCGACAAACTCAATACAATACGATGTTCTCTCTGTAGAATTTCTAAAAGTTTTTGTTTTGTCAAAACATGACAGAAATGAAAGTTTCCAAAACCTAGCACGCCTACTTCAGAAGTCTGATGTTTTGAGATTTTCAAGCCGATGGTGTTAGATGCGAACAGAAGAAGATGACCCAAGTTCATGAGAGATGTCTAGGCCATGAAATGTAGTGGCCCTAAACGTTGACATGACTCCTTCCCTCTCACACAGAAATTGAGGTATTATGGTCATCTTCAAGTTTGAAGTGTGGTATGTTTTAGCACTTTCAATAGTCCACTTTCCCAGTTTGAACTTTTATGACCCTTTATGAAGAGGTTATTAATTTCTAGTAAAGAATAGATTATAATAGATTATTCATACTAGAAATTAATTACCTCTTCAAAAAAGGTCATAAAAGTTCAAACTAAGGAAGTGGACTATTTGAGGTGCTAATGCATTTCACACTTCAAACTTGAAGATGACCATAATACCTCAATTTCTGTGTGGGAGGAAAAGAGTCATGTCATAAACGAAAGAGAGAAAAACAATTTGTACCAGAAAGGAAAAATATCAGAAACTCATGGACAAATCGAATGTTTGATATTTTTACGGAGATTAAGACGAACAATCGTCCATCAACAGGTTCAGTGAAATGCATCAGCACCTCAAATAGTCCACTTCCCTGGTTTGAACTTTTATGACCTTTTATGAAGAGGTAATTAAGACACGTTCTCTGGGGAACTCAACTTCAAGCCTATTGTCCACTGTACAGAAAAATTCAAACTAGTTTTTATGAGTTGTTAATATATATAATGAAATTTGGGACATTTTTAAGATAAAAAATGTACATTTGGTTCGGACCCACTCAGTACGGTCCAAACGGTGACCAACTTTGGTCAAAAAATGAAAATTTTTCTGTATGGAGATAATGATTAGATTTAACTTGCAATAGATTATACTTGCTATTTCGAACATTTTTTGTGTTGAAACAAAAATTCTGACTCGTTTCCTTTCCACTGAAAATTTTGATTTTATTTCCAATGTTGACAAAAATCACTGAAAATCGGTCGTCGTGAAAAATTTTACCATTATCTGAAAAAAGATAACATCAGATTCGAATTCAGCGTGCAAAATAACACCAGAAAACATTTGTTTCAGTTTGGATATCCTAAGCATAAGGCCAGTTTTAAGCCAAAATGTGCCCAAAAATGAGGTTTCACCATGTGGGGGAGTACATGGCACCTAAAATTCGCCCAAAATCGACCCTCTCCAATTTTGATGAAATTCGCACCTGATGTAGTATTTTTGATGGGTAGTATTCTGGAGAAGTTTGAAAATTTGTTCTCATCGTCTTCGTGCTTTTTCCGAAGCACGAAAAAAACTGCAAAAATTGATTTCAAGTCCATTTTCAGTGAAAAAATGAGGGTTGCAAAAATACTTGAAGACGATGAGAACAAATCTTCAAACTTTGCCAGAATACTACCCATCAAAGATACTACATCAGGTGCAAATTTCATCAAAATTGGAGAGGGTCGATTTTGGGCGAATTTTAGGTGCCATGTACTCCCCCACATGGTGAAACCTCATTTTTGGGCACATTTTGGCCTAAAACTCGCCTTATGCTCAGAACATCTAAACTGAAACAAATGTTTTCTGGTGTTATTTTGCTTGCTGAATCCGAATCTGATGTTATTTTTTTTCAGCTAATGTTAAAATTTTTCACGACGACCGATTTTCAGTGATTTTTGTCAATATTGGAAATAAAATCAAAATTTTCAGCGGAAAGGAAACGAGTCAGAATTTTTGTTTCAACACAAAAAATGTTCAAAATAGCAAGTATAATCTATTGCAAGTTAAATCTAATCATTATCTCCATACAGAAAAATTTTCATTTTTGACCAAAGTTGGTCACCGTTTGGACCGTACTGGGTGGGTCCGAACCAAATGTACATTTTTTATCTTAAAAATGTCCCAAATTTCATGATACATAATAACAACTCATAAAAACTAGTTTGAATTTTTCTGTACAGCCCTATTTTCGGTTCTGCCAGAGAATGCGTCTTAATTTCTAGTATGAATAATCTATTATAATCTATTCTTCACTAGAAATTAATTACCTCTTCATAAAGGGTCATAAAAGTTCAAACTGGGAAAGTGGACAATTGAAAGAGCTGAAACATACCACACTTCAAACTTGAAGATGACCATAATACCTCAATTTCTGTGTGAGAGGGAAGGAGTCATTTCAACGTTTAGGGCCACTACATTTCATGGCCTAGACATCTCTCATGAACTTGGGTCATCTTCTTCTGTTCGCATCTAACACCATCGGCTTGAAAATCTCAAAACCTCAGACTTCTGAAGTAGGCGTGCTAGGTTTTGGAAACTTTCATTTCTGTCATGTTTTGACAAAACAAAAACTTTTAAAAATTCTACAGACAGAACATCGTATTGTATTGAGTTTGTCGGGTTATTTTACTTTGGGAAGTCTGGAAACAGTATACAATGGCGAACGTTAGTGAGTGTCCCTCTATACTTTCGTTCATAACTTTGCTCAAACTTGTCCTATCATTCATAACTTTTCTGTTAAATGTAGCTGGGTTTTTAACAAAACGTTGTATGAGTTGTTTGAATCTCAACCAATTTTTGTGTCTTCTGAATCTTCCCAGACGTGACGATGACTCCAGATGAAAAAAAAAGTTCCGTCGGGATTTTTTTAAAGATTGGCTTTGTGATGATAAATGTTTGAAGTAGATCAAATATGTACAGAAAAAAATTTGGAGGGGTTCGGAACACTTGCTCTTGAGATGTGCTCACTAGAGCATAAAATGAATGGTTCTGGAGTTTGACTGTAACTTGGCTCAAAATGATCTAAAATTGCTCAAATTTTGAGAGAATGTGTGTCTTACACTGCTCTACATAATGCATACAAAATTTTGTTTTTTGGGAACATAAATTTTTCATAATTTTTTCATTCTTATGTACCGGAGACAAGCTATGTATTATGAAAAAATATTTTTTTTCCCAAAAAACACACACTCTATCAAAATTTGAGCAAATTTTGATCATTTTGAGCCGAGTTATAGCCAAATTCCAGAACCATACCTTTAATGCTCAAGTGAGCACATCTCAGGAGCAAGTGCTCCAAACCGCTCCAAATTTTTTTCTGTACATATTTGATCTACTTCAAACATTTATCATCACAAAGCCAATCTTAAAAAAAATCCTGACGGAAAATTTATTTTTTCATCTGAAGTCATCGCTACGTCTGTAAAGATTCAGAAGACAAAAATGTTGGTTGAGTTTCAAAAAACTTATACAACGTTTTATTGAAAACCCAGCTACATTTAACAAAAAAGTTTTCAATGATTGGACAAGTTTGAGCAAAGTTATGAACAAAAGTATAGAGGGACACTCACTAACGTTCGCGACTGTATTTCTCAAAATCTAGCAACGAACTTTACAACAAATTGTGCCCTCGCAATTGAACACAAAAATCTCTTTTCGCGGCACCCTTTGGCCCACCACATGATGATCTAGGCCACATTTTGAAGGTAGATTCAGGTTTTGCTAAATGAAGTACCTGGAAAACGGAATTGTTAAAAGAATTCGATGTATTTGCGGAATGGCAACAAGCCCAATGCTTCAAGGGACTTCAGAATTGATAGATAAAAATACTGTAAAAACTGATATATGGTCCCTTCTAATTGAATGTCTTGATCTTTTTTCAAAACCCTACTTTTCAACATCTCCACAAAATGCATACTTTTGCTTCAAAACCTTTGAGATTAAAATCTCCCATTTTCCATGGGTGAAAAGTTTCATATGAGTTTAGTACATAGTTTGGCACAAAAGTTAGATGATGACAGAACAACAGATGATGTCACCGTGTCTCTCAAACCTAATGCAATTCAAGAATGCCAGAATACAACGCAATTACGGAGATTAAGACAAACAATCGTCATCAACAGGTTCATTGCAATGTAACCTTCCCAGAAGAGTTAGTGACACACCAATCCATTCAGTAGTTATTGTAAACAAACGGTTGGTCACGCCCACACAACCCTCTTTCTTTTTCCTTTCATTTTTAGTCATTCGTCTTTTACTAGCACGATGTGATCGGTGTGCCTCCTCCCCAGTATTCTCCCCCGATATCCTTCTGTATGGAGTCTGGGAGAACGCTTTTATTTTTCTGAAATTCTTTCTCTTCTACTATTCTACATATTTTTTTCTACTACTACTATTCTGAATATCCAGTTTTCTTTGAGAAATTGAAGGTAAGTGCAAGCTGCTGCAAAATTTTTTGAAGGTTTGAAAAATGAACCAGAAATTTTAAGCCAGGGTTGGGACCTTCAATTTTCGGCTCTTTCCGGGCAGAACGGTCCCAAAACGGGACCGCCGGTCCCATCATTGGACCAGCGGTCCCAAAAATTGCCACAACTGTCCCATTGTCCCGAGAACGGTCTCAACGTTCCGACAACGGTCCCAAGGGTACGACAACGGTCCCAACCAGGCTTAATCTGGAAACCTATTCCCGAAATACAGAAAAAACGGAATGGTCTTTTAAAAATCCAGTGGGAAAATACATCATTTTACTTATACTTGAGAATTTCAGTATTTTTTGACAGGAGTTTGTCACACAATATTAATTTGTTCTGTATTGTAGGCTTAAGCCAAAACGCCTTTTCCCGGCATTGATGTGAATAAAACGTTTCAGTTTATGCCTATAATTATAAACCAAATAAACTCTCAAAACATTCCAGTAAAAAAGTGATGGAATTCTCAATTATCATCGAAATGTTCGTTTTTGTTGCTGAAATGTGTTTCTTAGTTGAAACAAAAATTACAATATCCGATGTTTTCAATAGGGTCTCTAGATTAAGTCTGGATGGGACCGTTGTCGTACCCTTGTCGGAACAATGAGGTCGTTATCAAAACAATGGGGCCGTTGTCGCAATGTCGCTTTGGGACCGTTCTTCCCGGAAGGTGCCCGATTTTCTACCTTTCAGTCAAATGTAAAAAATTCAAAACATTCGAAACTCGAAAAATTGAAGGTTCCGGCATCCCGTTAGCAAGAATCTCAAGAAAATTTCAAAACTAGGAACTTAGAAACCTTGCATATTGACAATTATCATCTTGAATTTAAAATGATAACAATTCAAAATATTCCAAATTCAAATATTAAGAAAAAAGTTTGACATTCGGAAACGTGGAAATTCTAAATTGAGAAAATTTAGTGTGAAATACAGTAGGCGGTGGTCGGGTGGTTGAGCCTCGGCCCAAGCATAAAGCAGCTGTTATCTTGCTAATAAAAACTATTACTTTGTCTATACAAAATTCGCAATACTCACAAAGACATTGTCTTTCTCTCTCACTCTCTCTCTACAAACAATTTTTCAGATTGCCTCACCCACTGTTCATCACCAACGAGGTCTTCGTTTGCCTTTTCAAAAAAGACGGCTCCAAAATCCCTATTCCGCCAAGATCATGGCAACCAAAGAGATCGGAGTCACTCAATACTACATGATCCACTCTAGAGGACGGAACACAACCACAGACATCGAATTCCAGTTGGAGAGGCGAATGGAAGAATGTTCAAGCGGACTTTTTAGGAGTATGGAGAGAAATTCAACGTGGAGATTTCTTCAGATGCCTGGGAAGATGAGAAGAAGGGCAAAAGAAAGGCTGTGGATGATTTGGAGACGAGTTTGGAAAAGAAGGAGAATATACGCATTTACAGTGTTTTTGAGATATAAAATTACTTTCATCTTGTTTTCTATCGTTCCTTGAATGGTTGTCGCAATCCTGTCGTTCGATTTTTCTCTGAAATCACTTTTGACAGTTTATATACATTCTTGATTAATAAAACTCACTGGATTCCCGGGAATAATGCGGTTTTAAATGCTTTCGTACAGCTTGACTTCCTCCTCATTTTTATAAGCATGGTAGTTTCAGACGCTGCGTTCGAATGTTTCCATCTTTAAGCCAAATCGTTAATTGCGAATTCATGACTCACCCATTTGAAAGACCAATTAGATACATTGGGTATCTTGAAAAAATATACTTTAAAAATAGTGGACGAGCTATCATGAATCTTAGAATTTGCTGTTCATAGTATTTGCAGATTTCACTTACAGGTACCCCAAGATTTTTGGGAGTGGAATGTCCTTTCTCAATTTTTTTTTGGGAATGGAATGTCTTTTTCAAACGACCTTTCTCAAATTTCACATGGGTTAACATTCCGTTATTGTACTTTTCCAGTAGAGTCATCGTTAAAATGTTAGACTTCCCGTTTATGGACCGGATGTGGAATGGGCATGACGAGGAAATCTTTTTCAAGTTGGCTTTTGTGAGCTCTGAAAAGAAAAAAATGTGTTGCACGTCTAAGAGCAATTAACACAAAATCAAAATTCGAAAATATCGAAATTTTGCTTGAGTCTTTTTAACACTAAATTCTCTGCTCCCTTAAGGGCAGTCGATTTCCAAGTTTCATCAGATTCACTGATGACTATGAATCTACATATTGCTGTCTTCGTAATCAAAACAAAAGGAGACTCTCTGTAAATCAAATTTCCATTTGTTCGGGTGATGCGCTGGGATAGGGCGGAGTCTGGAAACTTTTGCTTCCACTTTATACTTTTAAAGAGCTCACCGTTGTGCAAAGCCGGTTTGAGATGCTTCTCTTATGAAGAGAGACTTCGTTGGCGCTCACTTTTTCGAAGGTAGTAGAGAACTATAATAATCTGGAGACAGTCAAAAGCTGATTTCTTGAAAAAGAAATGGAGTAGTCCTTGTAGAAGGTCTCACGACGAACTGAGAGGACTTTACGAACTGCACTAATTGAACTGCAAGAACTTCTGTTAGAAGTGGCGCTTCTATGTTTTTCAGCACGTCAGAGGGTAGGATTCTATTAAAGGTGAACTTCAATTAGAGGTGGGCTTCTATTAGAGGAAATACGGTATATTTATGTTTTCAAATTCCGACTTTTATATGGGTCAGATTGTGAAAGTATGAAGCGATACGATGGTGCAAAAAAAAGGATTGTCAAAGAAAAACCTTACTTAACATGCGTTCAGAGTTGAGAAATATTTTTGAAGCCCTAAAATACCAATTTGTTTTTTGAATTCGGCACTTTTTGAGAGAAAAAAGGATTCATATGATAAAAGGAAAATAGACTGAAAACAATTGTAGGAAATTGTACAGATCTCTCTCAAGTTCAAGAGAACAAACATTTCGGAGCGTTCAAAATTCAAGAAATCCTTAAAATTATGGACGTTTTTCTCGAAAAATGTAGCATTGAACAGTTTCGCCTAAATGAAACTTACTCTGATATTGAGGAAAATATTCAATGTTTTCCTCAAGAAGATTCGCTATGGTTTTTAAATCTGCATTTACGAAAAAATTATTTTTATTGCACAAATTTTATTTCTTCGATCGGGAAAAAAAGATGATTTTAGAAATGATCAAGAACAAAAATTGAAGCGGGGTTTGTACAAATCAAAAAAAAACTCGTTCAAATCAGATTGAAGGGAAAAACATAATATCGTGTGACTGATGTTGATATAAATGTTTGAAAATTAGATGGAACAACAATTTCTTTGATCTTGTTATGTATTGCGGAAAAACTCGTGATTCTTGACTTCGTAAAATGTTGGGCGATCAGATGGGTCGAGAGTGAACATCAGGTCGAGTAATTTGAACAGTTCAAGATCTTCCAGTCGACGCATTAATTTCCGAATGCCTTCCTCTTCTTCTTTTTCGAAATATTCAAGGAATGTAAGGTCGAGGTGGCACTTTCTGAAAAAGTACATCGTTTTTTATATTGATTGTTTCTGAGAACTACATTACGAAACTTTTTGTTACTCACCCTCCCTGCTTTGACTGTTCCAGAAGCGCCTTTGGGACTGTGACTTGGAGAGTGTAGATCATCGCTTCAAATAGGCTTTGTTGTTGTTCCAACCTTGTGGTTCCACTTTTGGATGCAAAAAGATTCTCGCCGATATACATATGCATGAGAACGCATCCCATTGACCACACATCTGATTTGACAGAATGTGGAATACCTGGAATAGAAAAACTATTTCGCAAGAAAAAAATTGAGAAGCAATAATACAAAAAAATGGTTATCTTTATCTCTTCAACGTACAACGTAGTCCGCTAGCCTGAAGCTGACATTTTTCCGATAGAATGTACTGCTAATTCAGTAAAGTCAATAAAATAACAGACTCACCTAAAAATATTTCAGGTGCGCGATATGGTAGTGATTGAACTAGTGTGTAATCCTGAGTTTCGCCACATTGCGGATGGAATTTCGCATTGCCATAATCGATGACTTTCACATGGGTGCCCTTCATTTTGATAACTGTATGTCTGGGACCTGCTTCTGTTTCATAATCAAAATTTTCAGCAAAAACGATATTGTCCATTTTGAGGTCTAAGTGATAAATCTCCAAAGTTTCCAGATGATGCATTGCTTCCGCCACTTGTTCTCCGATTTTTCTGATGTCTTTAAGCGAAAATAATGCACGTTGATGATCTTTCAAATCTTCTTCGACATCTGAAAACAATAATCGATTTCTAAATTAAAAATGCGGAGTAATCAACGCAAGATTCAACGCTGTGGGTTCTACTTTTCGTGTTCCTACAGTAATTAATAAGAAACTCACTATAACAAAGGTCAAATAGACTAGGTCCACAAGCAGGTGTGATGAAGACTTTTGAGGTGCACGTTGGTGGAGGATTAACCAATGAACCCTTCAAATGCAATAAGAGGAGATTCTTATGCTCATTTGCGGCAATTCTTTTGTACGCCTGAAACAATTTATGCATTAAATTTTTCTTAAATTTTCACTTACTTCTTCTTCTTGTTCAGCAAGATACATTCTGTTACGCTCCTTGATGACTTTTGCTGCGTAGTCTTTGTTGTCTTCTCCTCTAACGAAATACACGATACCGAACGAGCCTTCTCCGAACTGGCCATTCACGATAACTGAAACATTGAAACTTGAATAATTTGGTTTGGATTATTCCACTCACATCTTTCACCAGTCTGCAATTCCAGAGCCTGAGGTAAGCCCGGCGTCTCGAATATGTAATATGGCAATGCATTTTTTATTTGTAGCTCAGGAGGTGCTGATACTTTTGAGTTGATCCAATCCGGGTCATTCGTGTCAACTGGTGACGATATCTAAAATCCATCAATAATTATTGAACAAGTATTGAACGAGATTTGATTATGAAAAGAATTTTCTTTCTTTCTCTAATAATTATCTTATTTTTCGTCGAATCTTACCTTATGAGTCACCATATCTCCGATGGCTTGTGAATTCCCTTGTTGTTTATTGGACAGAATTCTTGACACCGAACTTTTGATATTTCCTGCCGGCGACTGAGTGAAGATTGGCATTGTAGTCTTTTCCGGTTTTGCATCTGTTTTGACTTCTTTGCCTTTTGATGGTGACTGCTGCAATGACAGTTATCTCTCTCCGAAGAAATGCTTGAATGAAATCAAAACTCCCATTATTTGTGTTGTTGTTTCCAATATTTTTGGATAACTCACTTTTATATCAGCCGTCGTACTAGAGCTAGTGTGCTCCTCGTTCTCTTGGGTTGCGTCATCGAAGTTTTTAAACTTTTTCTGATTGGGATGGGGCGGCGACTCGTGATTTCGTTTCATTGCTTTTTGTACACCTGAAATGCAATAAATTAATGAATTATTGATTCTCACACAGACGAAATTTGTACGGAAAGCGTCTGCGAACAGTACAGTACAAATCGAACAGTACAAATCGAAGGAAAAAATGCAAGGAACACCATCGCGCGCTCACTAGTATAAAACAAATCAACGCAAAACGTATACACTTTCTTCATTAAAGGGCAAATGCGCGGCCTCTGAACTGTGATATGGCAAGACATTTCTCTGAAAAAAAAAACAGAAACGTGAATAAAAAATGCGAGGTCTCTCTCTGTGAAGAAGGACGCATACTCGATTGTCCGCAACATGGCGTCGCGGTGTTGACACTGCGGTTGCTGTGTATTCTGCGACACACAACTGACGTTATCTCCTCGCGCGATCTCCGGATCACTCGTCATTCCGCTGCAGTAACATAGGCGCCTTTCTTTTTGGTCAGATTTTAAGTCGGAAAAGTACTGACTTTGCGGGAGATGGGTTTCAACTACAGACAGCGCCGTGTACAAGTCCGGAAAGAAAAGAAACGAGAGAAAAGAGACGGAGAGAAACGAAAAAAAAACGAAATCGCGTAACGGAAACACTAACTTCACGGCGAATTCACCGAAAAATGCGGGAGGAGAGAGGAAAACAATTAACACAACTTTTTAATAACTACAAGTGTTTATTATAACTGAAAATTAAGGCAAAAGTAACTAGAAGGCAAGGGAAATCGGGTAACAAGGGAAAGTTTGAGAAAATGCTCTAAAAATCGGTAATCAGGGGGAAAAAGGTAACAAAAGGCGACAAAAAGGTAACAAAAGTGGAACTGTCAAAGAGTGAGCACGGTATTCACCAAACTGGTGCCCTTCTCCAAACAAGAAAGACTAAAAACGGGACAGAAAGCAAGTTTACAGTTTTCCCGCCGGATTTTGGCTCTAGCGCGACAGAGCGAGTTTCCATTGGTTACGGCAGAATATTCAAATTATGAACATTAGTGAATTCAAAGGCTTATTCGAAGATGAACGGGATGAGAATCCGACATTGATTTTCTAGATTTTTTTTTCATTCCGACGGCATGTTTCGTATGAAAGCGATCTGTTATTTTCTATTTCTTGCACAGTTCTGTTCTTTTCTCTCTTGTGTGAAATTATTTCAACAAAATAATACCAATGATACTAATATTTTTCAGGTAATCAGGACGACTCGTTATACATAGATGTTCATTTGCGAATATTTGATCAATCTCTGGCATTTGGATCTGAGGAATTTCACTTCGATGAACCCAGTGAATGCCTCTTTCCGGGCAAACTTGTAGAGCGGTATCTGATTGGGAATGCTGATATGGATTCGAATCCTTTGGTTTAGTATCGTTTATAGCTAGCAGAAAATTTACAATATTGAGAAATGAATTATTTTCTGGGATCAATCGGATCGAAGTGTTCAGGGGGGTGTTCAGAAGTGGAGGGCTTATTGACAGGCTTATTTATAACTAAAACATTGGCAGGGGCATTCGTTGACGGTTCATTATTTAGCAGACTTTCTGGAAAGTTAAAAGAGCCATTAAAATCTGGGACCACATAGTTCGAAAGTGCAACTGGACCGTTGTTAGGAGCATTTCTAACATGATCTCAGTAGTAGTGGCTTAACATTGCTTCTGGATTCATTTGTGGGGAACGACAAATCTTGCTTTTCAGAACATTTTATTCACACAAAGTCTACGGATGTATTTCAAATAAGATTTGAAGCTTATGATAGTGAAATAAATGAATGAATAGTTGGACAATGCATGGGACAACCTTTTAAAACACAGGGGAAAAATTGGCCATGATTTTCCCAGTGGATCCAACTGTGCCGCTTTAACAAATAACTATTCTGAAATGTCTCCTCACAAAAATCACACATGTACACATTTATATTGAAATGAGCATCCCTATGAGCCAAATCGGTTCCATAAAGTGTATATTTAATTGTACAAAATTCACATTGGAACATTCTTGTGGTTGTTGGCATATTTCTTACACTACTTACTGGGGTTTGCCTAGTTTCTGAAGCATCAGAAGTCACCGGAGGCGTTTCCAAATAACCGAAAAATTCTTTTCTTCCTGCTTCTATTAGTCCAGCTAAATATCGTTTTGGAACTTCTCCAGGTTTTGATGTAGAAAAATCCATAATTCTATAAAATGTAAATAAAAGTTCAGCACGCTTCCAAACTTAAAGACTAGTCTATCTTTTTCAACTCAAAAGTGTTCTTATCAAACAATCTCAATTGGATGACCTTCTCTGGAGAGTCTATTTGAATCGCGATCCTGTCTTTCGATTTTTCTCTGAAATCACTTTTTACAGTTAAATTACATTTTTGAATGATGCAACTCACTGGATTTTTGAGAAGAATGCAGTTTCAAATAGTCATCCTGTTTGACTTCCCCCTCATTTTACTTCTGCGTCTGTGTTGATCCATCTTTTCGTCTGCGTCTGAATTGATCAATCTTTTCGGCGGCGTCTGTGTTGATCCATCTCTTAGCCATGTGGTTGATTGCGAATTCATGGTTCACTCATCCGAAGAACAAGTTGGGTACATGGGCATCTTAAAAAAGATATTTTTCAAAAATATTTGAGGGCCTTTTATGAAGCTTAGAATTTGCTATTTCACACTGTTTGAAGATTATACTTACAGAGATTTCTATGATTTTTGGCGATGGAATGGCTCTTTTTAAAACTGCACATGGTCTAATATTTTCTTATTCCACTTTTCCAGAGTCGTCGTTGAAATTTCGGCCTTTTTGTTCATTCACTAGATGTGGAATGAGTGTGACGAGCTCTGAAAAGAATGAATTGTGTTGCACATATCAGAGCAATTAACGCAAAATCAAAAATTAAAGAAAAAAATAATTCATGAGTCTTACTTTTAACTCACTAAAGATTCTTTTTGTTTCGAATTTAGAGCTTCCTCAAGGGCGCTAGAATTCCAAAGTTCACGAGCTTGACTGATGACTTCCAATCTGTTGCTGTCTTCATCATCGCAATGAAAGGATACGCTTTGGATATCGAAGTTCCACTTGTTAGGCCGATGCATTTGGAGGGGGTGGAGTCTGGAAAAAGGTTTGCAATCATTGAATTGCTCGTGTTGCTAGAAAACTTGATGTATTTAAGTAATTAATTCTGAGCAAAAAACAATCTAGGAACCTGAGAAAAAAAGTTTTTTTTAGCTTTTGAGGACCGGAATGGATAGTAATATTGTTTTCGAGCTTGAAAGAATGGATGGAAACTAATAGTGGTCCGGAAATCATTTTCTCTATCACTAAAACAGCAGCTGGCTTATCTACACATGAGATTGTTAAAATAGATGACTCACCAAACTTTCACCAAGCTGCCAAGATAAATGATTCCATAATATTTACAACCAAATGCATCCATTGGGCATCTGACAAGAAATAAAATCTGAAATGGGTTTATTTTTGTTGATGATTTGATTTTCATCAAAATCTGTATATTTCTGTTAATGTTTTACTTGAAGAATTGTATTGAAAATTGAACTGATTGAGGGCGAAAAAACGCAACAAAATCTTTGAAAGCATTTTCTTAAAATTTCTTACTCGTTATTACATTTTTAGTTCAGTTGATTTGACAACAACGAAACCAAACTCACATTCAGGAAAATAAAAAAAATAGGCGGATACACACTCTGCCTGCTTTTGAGAACATCAACCGTGTCCGAAGAGTACAGTCACATTGTTTCCAAAGCAAAAATATGGAGAATCTCCTGCTGGATTCTCTTTTTATAGTTTTCAAAGTGGGCGGAGCAAAAGCTATCTGGAACGGAGTGTGGGCGGAGTCATGATCCAGCACATCCTTGGTAGCTTATGCTCTATCGTTTTTAATTTGAATTCGCACGGTCGACGGTCGAGGATCACTGAGGCACCATCTGGAAGCATGGAGATGTTATGCAATAATCCGGGGCGGTACCCGCTCTGTCTCCTCAAGACACACCTTTGCTCCATATGTTCTATCCCTCAAAATTTGAATTTTGTACCTCGAAAAAGGAGACTAAACGGACACGCAGTCGGACCAAGAAGAGGATTATGTTATGTAATGCGTTGTTACATAATCGTTCTGCTTCAGACTAAAGATCAGCCTCCAGATGTTTTCCATGGTTAATGAATAAATTTAAATAAAGATTAAGAATACATCATGATGAATAAAAATAATTTAATAGATTTTGATAGATCCCATTCGAAAATTTGAAAAGACATAGACAACTCAAAAATAAACACAATACAAAAAAGTTTTGTCCTCTGAGAACATGTGCAACGTGTAATTACTTTTCTTGAACAAAATATATTTCAAACTATATTTTTCAAAATATATTTCTTTTGGTACAGTGAAACAAAAAATTAATTCGTTTGTTTGAAAAAAAGTAAAGTATACAGCAGCTAAAGTCACTCCCAATAATGCTTCGTACATTTTGATCATCACATCTGTAGCAAAAGTTTAGCAAAAATTTAAAAATTTAACTGAGTAGTTGTTTTAAAAAATATTAACACAATCTGAAAAAACTTTGCTTTATCATTTATCAAACCTTTTACTTTCTTATTCTAATTCAGATGTATTCATCAGAAAAATTAAAACAAATGTTTGGCCATTCTGTTTAACCTGCGCATGGGTCTCTTAAATTATCCGTTTTGTGTTAGTGCAGGAAAGGGATGATTATTGTCACCAATATCTTAAAAAAGCAAGAGGACACTTCCCTTGTGAGAGAGTCCAAATTGTTTGCCACACTATTTACCGGTCGGCTTTTCATTTCATAAGTATGTCGGTTAAAATGCAGAAAATCGTTTTTTTTAACGATTTTCAAATTTTTGGAAGCGTTGAGCGATTTTTATACAATTTTCTCAATCACTAGAGAATTGGTCAATTCTCAAAACTTATTTTGGAAACACAGTACTTCACATTTTTCTTTCTACCCATTCGAATAACTTGTATTTATAAAGAAATGGGAAGAGAATTCAAAAATCTTGCCCACATCTAATTTTGATTCGAATCCAACACCGCAACCGCGTGCTTATTTTGTATCTTGGAATTGAAATTCAAACAATCATGGGGTATTGAACAGGTCAAACGTGGTGAAAATGAAGAAAGGAAACCAAATCAGATTGTGTAACGGCGACATAATTTCTTGTTATTAACTCAAATTTAAATGTTTTAGTGTGAAAACTAAGAGTTTCTCACTCGCCCGTTTTAATTCTAAAAAGTAACGTCATATTTTTTAATCTTCATAACAAATCCTTTTTTGAGTTTATTCACTAACCATGGTACGCATCTAGGTTTGGAAGAAAAACGATTAAGTAATGAAAGTATAACGTTTTTTGAAATTTTTTTCAAATAGGTCTCGATTAGTTAGAGGGTAACATTTGGGAGTCATTCCATGTAAGCTGAAAATAAAATTGGGTATGTCAGTTAAGATCAGAAGCCATTTTCATGAACATTTTCCTTGGAAAACCATTTACAACTTTTTTAGAATCCAAAAATTCATAAAATTGACCGTAAACATAAATCAAGAGTAGTATACCTATTTCATGAAAATATAAGGATTTTCCAAAAAGAAAACGAATTTTCTTTAATTTTCACGCCTTTTCAGTTGATTTTTGGAAAGAAAACGATTTTCGAAGAAAAATGTTCATGAATACGGCCTCAGGTTTCAATCGAAATTGCGAACGACAAAAAAGCAAGCAGAGGCTATATTCATGAACATTTTTTTTCCAAAAACCAACTGAAAAGGCGTGAAAATTGAAGGAAAATAGTTTTCTTTTTGGAAAGTCCTTATTTTTTCATGAAACGGGTATACAATTTTCTATCTATGTTTTCTGTCAGTTTAGGCTATTTTTTGATTCTTAAAAAGTTGTATGCTAATAGAGTAGTATTTAATGTGCATTATTATCTAGTTTTAAACCCGAACATTGCTACTATTCAACTGGAAAATTATTTTTTTTCTACAAAAATGACGTGAATGGATAGATCTAGAAATTTTAAGTACTGACACCAAAAACGAAAACTTTTCATTCGATAGTTTTCAAGAAATTTTAGTTCAAAAACCATTTTCTGACCCTGCAAGTTGGAAAATGTTTTGAATGAATTTCAGAACATTTTCACGCTCCCATTTTCCTTTTGGAAGTTGAGTCTCAGTTGATTTTTGAAAGGAAAATGGTTTTCAAAGAAAAACGTTCATGAATATGGCCTCAGGTTACATGAGCAAATTTTGACTATTGAGTTAAATTTTTCTCCAAATTTGATAATCTCCAAAATGGACAAGAAGCATCATCAATTCTCGTTTCAGTTGCTGTTTACTCCATTGCTATTTAGAGCAAGCGAATTTCTACATTATTTTCATTTTTACTGTACCAAAAGTGATATTTTGAAATCAATGGTAGTGATCAAATAAATTTGAAATCTTCAAATGAGAAAAAAACAAAACCTATTAATTTTACCTCATTCATCATACTTTACTGTCTTAAATCATTATTTGAATTTATTCATTAACCAAAGAATACATCTGGAGGCAGATCGGGGGTCTGAAGCAGAACGATTATGTAACAACGCATTACATAACATATCCTCTTTCTCACAACCGACTGGACGTCCTGCATTCAAATATCTTCCTTTTTATAATTAGAATTCAAATTTTGAGCGATAGAACATGTGGAGCGGAGGAAATCCATCTATACAAAGCAGGTATGGGGCGGATCATTACATAACATCTCCTCACCCTTGCTCCTTGAAGGCGTCGTGCCGTCGGCCGGTCATGTAAATTCAAATAGAAAACGACACCATATGTTGGAAATAAAGGCTCGGTTCGATCATGACCACGCCCACACGTAGCTCCAGATAGATTTTGTTCCGCCCTCTTTGAAAAGCTATAAAAAGAGAATCCAACAACAGATTCTTCATATTTTTGATTCATAGACAATGTAACTGTGCCCTTCGGACATGGTTCGTTTTCTCAAAAGCAGGCAGAGTGTGTATCAGCCAATTTTAGTTATTTTTCTGAATGTGAGTTTGTTTTTTGTTAGTAAATAAGGTGAACTAAAAATGTGAATAACATTAAGAAAATTTACTTGCCTCAATTTTAAAAATTTTCTTGCATTTTTTCGCCATTGATAAGTTGACAGGTCTTCAAGTAAAATATTAGCATAAGTAGACAGATTTTGATGAAAGTCAAATCATCAACAAAAATAAACCAATTTCAGATTATGTTTTTTGTCTGTTTCCCTATCGATGCATTTGGTAGGATTATGGAGTAGCATATCTTGGCAGCTTTGTGAAAGTTTGGTGAGTTATCAATCTTTATAATCTCATGTGTAGATAAGGCAGTTGATGTTTTAGTGGTTGAGAGAAATTTATTTCCGGACCACTATTAGCAAAATAACTATCCGATCCAATTCTGGGAAGCACAAGAAACTGTTTTTTTTTCAGACTTCTAGAAATTTATCGCTCACAATTACTACTTCAATGCATCAAGTTCTATAGCAACACAAGCATTTCAGTAACTGAAACCTCAAAATTGCCTAGTCTAAATCAGTTCTGCACTTTTCATACCTATTTCACTCATTGTATTTGAAATTTATGAGCCCTTGGTGAATTCAACTCTACTTATCTCGCTTGTATTGAGAGATATCACAAATCTGCAAACTACAAAAATACAGGTTATATTATGATCAAAATTTTTCCAGTTGACCATTTTCTGATTTCTCTTACACAATAGAGATAAATTGTTTTGAAGTGGACAGGGTGTTCTCTCCCAAACAGATTATTTTTCAGAAACTCCAACCAAACGCTCCAGGCAGACCCAACGGAAAAGGCAAGAAAAGTGGACGGCTTTTAAGTTTGGCGAAGCGTTCAAGATCCTCTTCGTTTCGTTACCTCCTCTTCAGAAGCCTCAAGGTCCAAAATATGTCCACAGGAAATGTCGTTGATGAATCTGACGAATTTGCGCAAAGAACCAGCTCCGGAAGTCAAAATAACACCAACAAGATCTTATCCAAAAAGACCAAGGCTCAAAAAGTTCAGGATTCCAAATAGCAGGCAAACACAAGAATGAACTATGAGGCTTTCCAGCAGAAAGTCGTCAGCCCCCTCCACAGATGCTCAGTCCTTCTGCCTATAGAAATGGTAATGGCTCCTCAATCGAACATGTCACTCCTCAATTCGGTTTAGGTCCGAACGCTCTTCAAGACGCCTCTACAGTAACCCACCGTGATAAGGGATCAGCACTGCCCTCCAGTTCGAGAATCAGAATCCGACAACAAAAAAGCCGAGAAAGCTCCAGAAGAGGATTCGTCAGAGAAGCTGAAAATCGAAGATGGTCCAGAACAGAAAAAAGAAGATGATGGCTATGATCGGCTTGATGAAGTGAACATCGAGGATGAGGAGATCATTGAAGAAGAGTAGTTTGTGGTGCTTTTCAATAAAACAGTGAAATATCCGAAATAAAGATTTTTCAAATCTGAATTCTTCTACTTTTCCTTCAACTCTCGCTTTCCCCTTCCTCCAATCTCGTCGATACAATTGCTTTATCTTTTCATATATCATTTCTCGTGCAAGATTCAAAAAGGTTGTCCACTAATAAAATGTGCGAAATTTAATTTCCCACATTTTTTAAGATTGCCAGTTTTTGATAGCTATCTTTGGAGAGGAGATATGGTTGTTCAAAGAGCCGGTACCTTGTGGCGCCCCCCCCCCCTCCCTTCTTAAAGGCGCTTTAAGGGTGTGGTAGATTTGACCTAGATTATCACTGTTTCTGTAAAAAATACAGAAAAGTTGCTAACTAACAAAATGTGTAGAATTCCATTTTACACATTTTAAAAGTTCATCACTTTTTGGTAGAAATCATAGAAAATGATATAAACTAGGTCAAATCTTAGCTACCCTTAAACGCGCGCTCCTCAGAAGTACCTCTTATTGAAAGACCATATCTCTGCTCCAAAGAACGTTATCTTTTCAAAATTTCTGTCTTCAAAATGGTTTAAAGTAATTTGTCAAATTCCAAAAATCGAAAAAAGTTTTCAAAATCAAACATTTATTTAAAACATTGGTAATTCAGGAGAACCAAATTTTCAGAAATTCCAAAAATACTGAAACTTGGCAAACTTCGAGAAGTGCAGAAAATCGGGAAAATCTGAAATTCTGATTTTCAGAATGTTTGAAAAACTCCAAATTTCAAAAGTTCAAGCAAATCTGAAAATTTTTATAAATGTTTATAGAGTTCTGAAAGTTCAAAAACTCCAAAAAGTTCAGAAATCCAGAAAAAAATCAAAAAAAAAGCCTGAAAAGTCTGAAAATCCATTTCTGCAAATTGGAAATTTTTATTAGTTTGGGTCCGCACTTTTCTATATTCGAAATTTCGATATTGAAGTCTTCTGGAGACGTTCCTTGGTTACAAAGTTGATCGTGATTTTTGAATTCAATTATCTCTGTTCCTGTGAGAAACATATAAAATCTGTCAAGTGATAAAATGTTCATCATAATATCACTGATATTTTTGTAGTTTATGAATTTTTGATGGCTCTCAAAGGAAGCGAGATAATTGATTTTAAAGTTTTAGCGGCGCCGACCCATCCGGGCGCTAATTGAGCTCAATTATTTTGGCTTTTATGAAAGATAAAAAATTTATCAATAGATGAACTGTTCATCATAATATTATCTAAATTTTGTAGTTTACGGATTTTTGATATATCTTATAGAACACGAGATAATCTATCTCAAAGTTTGCAAGTATGGTGGTGACGCAACCAGCAGCGTCGACTGAACCGCGCGCCATTCAAGCTCACTTATCTTCCTTCGTAGTTATAAGAGAAAGATAAAAGCTGTTAACCGATAAAATATAGATAATTTTATGACAAACATTTTGATAGTTGACCTATGTTTGATATCTTTTATAGGAAGCGAAACAAATGCGCTTAAAGTGTCCAACCTTCCCTCAGCCACTCAGAATTAGTGTTCTACAGGTAGCCAAAAAAAATCCACACGACGTCTACAGGACAGTCTTCGCTGCTCCACGGTTAACTAAATCATCAGAGCATGCAGCTGCTTCTCGAACTTTAGTATTTTTTAAAAGGTGAACATTATAAAATTTTTACGATATTCTATTTTTCGTTCAATGAATAATTTCGGTTTTTTACTGGTACCACTTTTTACACGAACAAAACTGCAACGAACCACATTTTTGTTAATCCATGTGAGCACTTTTGAAATCGAAGATTCCTAGAGTTGCAGCATCATGATTAAACATTTTGGCTCTTCATGAAAAAGGGGGCCATGAGAAAAGAAGGGAAGGGCCCAAGTGGAAAAATTATGCATAAATTGAGATTTACCGATATTGTCAATTTTTGTGACTGTTTCCATTAAAGTTTCGAACTGTGAACATTTTTCATCATTTTTTGAAAATCAGCATATTATTCTTTTCAAATAAACGGTCTTCAATCACCTATGGATGTCTGCAAAATGTGAAAAAATAATACGAGAACATACTTTTCTTTACGCGTCTTTTCTTCTCTCAACTACCCCCAAAAAGTCTTATTTACATAAAAAAAGATTTCATGATCGTATAGTCACCAGAATCATAAAAACGGACAGCAAATACTGCGAAATAAAATACACTCGGAAGAGATGGACAGATGAAATGATAAATTGAGAGAGTACACAAAACCAAGAGAGGCACAAAAAAGAAGAGCACCGACTGATACGCGAAAAATCATAAAAGCGAGAGAGCATAGGCTTCTCGAGAGACGCAGACAAAATAGTGGGAATCGACCGAAAGGGGAACAAAACTCCTCATTCGATTCTATTCCCCTCAACTATGACTATGTGTTTAATGGTCTTATTCTGATTTTTCTCAACATTTGGTAAGTTTTTCAATAGAAAATCAAAAATTAGACTTTTCTTTAGATACCCCTCTCTTCTCCTATGACCACTTACTGAATGAGGTCTACCAATTATTTTTCTGAAAAACGTGAGTTCTACAGTATTTTTAAATGGATTGATAAAATTTCAAAAAACCAAGCGAGAAATAAGAAGGTAATACAGAAACTCATACATGCGAACAAATAATCAGTATGCTTTTATAAATGTAACTAAATGTCCGGGCCTGACAAAATTGCATTTTTCTGAATTCTATGAACCAATAATTTCTTCCATTTTTTAAAAAAAATCTTGCATATATTTTCAAAAAATTGGTGAGTTATCATGAAAATCGATGACTTCTAATTTCGTAAAATCTGTTTTATAAAAAGTGACCTTTACAAATATGGACTAGGAGTTTTATAAAAGTCAGAGTTTTCATGGCTATTTTTTGGGGAAGAGAAATAGAAACGCCGGCCAATTTCATTCTTAGTACCTGTCAATAAAATATTCAATTGACACTTTTTCAAATCCAAAAAAATTATTAAACTTTTTATATCTTTAGGTTATGGAAGGAATGAACGAATGCAAGGACGGAGCAACTATGGATACTCTCTAAATGGCTCCAACTCGAATCTGCAAGACAGAGGTCCATATCGTGATCAACGTTACAACGATAGTAGAAACAACTACGGATACCAAACGGAGCCACTACGGGATCAACGGAGGGATCCGGTGAAAAAAGAGATTTTGGAAATCAAAATGATGAACGTTGAGACACGCGAGATTGCTATGGTGGTTCACGAGGTCCCAATAGGAACATCCCACCAAATTGTAATGAGAACCGAAGAGACGAAAGAATACCGAAGAGAAATTTGAGGAATGGTTCAACTCGACAACCGGAGATCCGAATAGATGTCAGAGTATAGGTTGAAGAGGCATTTCGAATGATTGTATTAGACCTCAACCGAAATCCGCAGTCATCCAGCCATTCTTCTGGAGGCCGAAGTTTTGAAAGGGACTACTAAAAAAAATTATAAATTTGAATTGTTATAATATAGAATTTTAATAAAGTGCTCCACAAAAAGAAAATTACACTCTTCGTTTGTACTGAAACACCTATTTAGGTCAATATTCGTGAGAAAGTGTCCACATGAATAATAAAGGTCTCCTTTCAAAACCTAGGTACAAATAGTTTGGAGCCATCAACGTGACCACTATACGAAAAAACAGGAAAATTTCGGAAACGGTTTTACCGTTCCACAGAATTTTAACTCCACTCTGAAAAAAAAAAGAGATTTTGATAATTTTGAAGCTCTGAGGGATCCTTTCGAAGTTCTGAATTTGAAAAACTTCAAGCTTCTGACCCCTATACACAAAGACTGTTATATACGGAATCTCAATTCCGGATTCCGGATTCCGTATTTCCGGTTTATCAGATTATCGAATTTTTGGATTCCTGGTTTTTGGAATTTCAAGATTTCAGAATTTCAGAATTCAAGAATTCTGGATTTTCGGGTTCCGGATCCGTCATCAAAACAGAAGGAGACTCTCTGTATATCGAATTTCCCATTGTTTGGGTGATGCGCTGGCAGAGGGCGGAGTCTGGAAACTTTTGCTTTGGCTTTGTATTTTTTTTAAGAGCTACCGTTGTGCAAAGCCGGTTTGAAATGCTTCTTTCAAATGAGAAGAAACTCCGTTAGCGCTCACTTTTTCAGAGGTAGTAGAGAACTGGAATAATCTGGAGACAGTCGGAACCTGATTTTTCAAAAAAGAAATGAAGTAGTTCTTGTAGAAGGTGCCCACAACAAGCTGAGAGGGAGATTAGGAGGTAGAGAGGAAGTTCGAATTCTGTGCATAAGGATACCGTATCTTCTCTAATTGAAGCTTACGGACTTGTATTCTTGTCAGGAATTACCAGAAACTTAAAATATCAGAAAAATCTTGCAGAACTGATTTGAATGAAGCAAGCTTGGAATTTCAATTATCCAGTTGCTTGTGTTGCTACAAAACTCAATGTGTTGAAGTTATTAATTATAAGCAAGAAATTTCTGGAAGTCTACAAAAGCCAGAAAAAAAATTGAAAAAATAAACGGAAACTAATAGTGGTTCGGAACGAAATCCTACTCAATCACTAAAACATCAACCAGCTTTTACACATAAGATTACTGAAATAGATAACTCACCAAAGTTTCACCGAGATGCCAAAATAAACATTTTCACAATTCAACCAAATGCATCCATTGCGCAATAGACAGGAATCGGAAAAATGTTTATTTTTGTCGATAATTTGAGTTTCATCATAACCAGTGTATTAGGTTGGTCGTAAAGTAATGCGCGTTTTTGATGTACCTCAAAGTTATTGTAAAAACAAAGCAGGGTAGTATCAATCAAAGGGACATTGCCCACCACTTATGTCTTCATACTGCCAACATATGTGCAAAGATTTGATGCCTCTACTCAAGAACTAAACTGACAGTGACTCGAAGAAGTTCGATACCCTAATTTTCACTTTTTCCCCATTCTTGAACTTTTTCTCGGCGAGATGGTGCTTTATGGATTGGAACAACACGTAGTCGGATAGTGCTGCATCTCAGCTGTAGAGCGGTTAAAAAGGCACTTCCTCGCCCAAATAGGAAAAAAATTTTGAGCCAATTTTACAGTGTGGTGCCGAGCGTTGTCGTGAGCCAGAAACTTTGCCGATGTGCCAACTCCTTGCCGTTTGAGCAACAGGTCCACGCGTTACAGCTGACCTTTGTCGTGACCAGTAGTCACTATTTGACCATGCTTCAGAAATTGAAAAGACACCAGACTTCGCTTATTCCGCCAGACACATAACATAACCTTTTCTCTGTGCATGCTCGGTTTTAGGGTCTGTTTCGGTGCCTTGCCATGATTCAGCCCCTGTCATTTTTTACCAATGCAGTCCTATTGAGTTTATCTCTCATCCAATATTAGAATTGGATTTCAGAAACCACGATTTTTTGAAAGGCGCAAAAGAAAACTGGCCACTTCGACGCGCTTCATCTTGCTGTCATCGGAAAGTTCGTCTGACACTCTTTTTCGGCATTTGTTCGACTATCCAGAATAGTGATTAGAGTGAAATTAAACTGTCCTTATAAGCAGCGAGTTGTTTGGCACGGTTCCAGTTCGATCGCTTATCCTAAAGAATCGTCGACAACGCTTTTCAGACAAAACTGCGTGTTTTGCCTTCCAAGCATTGGCCGACGCTACTAGAACGTTGGAACTAGCGTCAATATAGATTTTTGGATACAGCATGTTCTCGAAATACTGATGAAAAAAAGCGGTCAGCTTCCGCGGCTGTTTTCCTGTCTTTTGATTCACGCTAAAAGTAGACTCAAAAGCAAAAATGTTGATTGGGTATTTTATTAAATTTTTTTCTAATGCAAACATGAATTCAAACAGCGAAGCAACTATCCAAAACAAAGCTAAAGACATGCTCTTCAGAATATAAAAAAAATTAGGTTGAAGCCATCATTTACAGGCGAATTACAAATCACCTAACTTAGCGCGCATTACTTTTCGACCAACCTAATATTTCTGCTGATATGTTACTCGAACGAGTCTCTCGGAAATTTAATTCATAAAGGGCTACATAGTAAAAAAAATCTTCAAGAACTAGACAAGTAACTTGTCCTAATTGTATTCGCATTTTCAGCTCACTTTATTCGACAACAAAAGATAAACTCACATTCAGAAAAACAAGAAAAATAGGAGGATACACACTCTGCCTGCTTTTGAGACAAATGACCATAAAGATTCACATTGTCTCCAAAGCAAAAATATGAAGAATCTCTTGCTAGATTTTCTCTTTATAGTTTTTCAAATAGGGCGGAGCAAAAGTTATTTGGAGCGGAGTGTGGGCGGAGTCATGACCAAGCAAGCTATCGCTTTCAATTCTATTTTGAATTACCGTCAAGGCTCGCCGAGGCGTCATTTGGAAGCATAGAGCAGGTGTTATGTAATAATCCGTCCCGCACATGCTCCGTCTTTTCCACATCCATCACCTTTGCTTCATATGTACTGCCGCTCAAAATTTGAATTCTATATCTGAAACAGAAGGAATTCAAATGCGAGGCACTCAGTCGATAAGAAAAAGACGAGTATGTTATGTAATGCTTAGTTACATAGCATTTTTGCTTCAGACTCGAGATCTGCCTCCAGTTTGGTGTTTTTTTTCCGTTAAAACATTTCGTGGCTGCATTTTTCCTTTTTTTTTGTTTGGTTTGTTGATTTGTTTGGTATAATTTTCTTGATAATCAACCACAGCAGTCGTTTGGTAACATATTTACCAGTCGATTTCCGCCGCCTGTCGGCGGCTACAATCTCCTGGTACAGAATTTAAAAAACAGAGAATCTCGAGAACTTAGAAAGTTAGAAATACAATAATCGTGGGATCCAGAAATTGGAATTTTAGAAATTAAGATATTTGAATGCTTAGAAATATGCATAGAAAAATACATTGTACTTTAAGAGTTTAATAGTTTCTTGACTGCGAATATATTTTTTTCTAGACCTCAAAATTTCAGAATTTCCATTTTCTTAGTTTCCGGGGATTCAAATTCCATTTTTTTCAAAATTTCAAAATTTCGAGAATTTGAGAAAGTGTAATCAACTCGAAAACTCTTTCTTATCTGATTTTCAGAATCTAGGAAGTTTCAGAACACAAAGATTCCGAACGGCAACGTTTCAGAAACTGACATTTCAGAACCCGAACTCTCAAAAAGTCGAAAAATTGAAATTTTCGAAAATTATGTCATTACGAAAAGTGTTCCAAAATGGAAATCATATTCGCAGGCAAAGGTTTAGATACAGTTTTTGAAAGTTTCAGTTTTTTTTAAATTTTATATGAGTTCCCGAGTATGGAACTATCGGGATTACGGTAGATGAGGAAAACATTAAATTTGAAATGAGCAATACGCGAAAATGCTAAAAAGTTGTCGGGTTTTGAAACGTCGGGTTCTGAAGTGTCGGGTTCTAAAATGTCAAGTTGTGAAACGTCATGGTTTGGAACCGTTTGGTTCTAAAACATCCAGGAGCTGATTTTCAAATTTTTTTAAAGTTCTCAACTTCTCAAAGTTTGCAGTTCCTGAATCTCCGAATTCCAGATCAAATTTCAAAATATCTGAATTTCAGGATTTCTCCGTTTTTGATTAAAATTTCGAAAATCAAACAAAAAAAGAAATCTGAAAACCGAACATTCAAAATCTTTATCTCTTTCTCTATAACTGATAACTAACTTTCTCAATATCTTTCATAACTGATTTGTTTTTATTTCTAATTCTTTGACCTTCAACTTTTGGAATTCAGAATGCGGATTCGGAATTTTTTCTTTTCGAAAAAAGTTGATTTTTGAAAAAAAATTTCCAAGGAAAATGTTAATGAATATGGAATCAGGAAGTTTCAGAAATATATTTAAAAGATTTCTGTAAAACAAAGTTTGCTAAAACGCGCATTTGCAGTAGGTCACATGATCGAAATAGAAGTGAATAATGAAAAAAACAAATTTTTCAAAAAATTTTAATTTTTGAGTTTTGAGCTCAATTCTTTGTAGACAGCACCTGGATAGGCCTAAAAACCGCTTCGCAAAATTTCCTGAAGTTTTAGTGAGTTTGAGCATAATTTTGAAAATTTCGATTCTTAACCCTATAGGTTCCCTATGAGCTAGAAGACCCTGGACACCATAGACATGAAGCGCTCGGCAGTCCATGACTACATACCATACACCACTATAGGAGTCCCATGTTCCTTTGAGTTATTCAAGTTAATGTCCGAGACAGACACACACACACACAGAAAAGTTTCCTTAGTAAGAAGTAGATGCTCTATTAATTTCAATTTGGAGCAGACTTTTGACGATCAATGCGGCACCACCTGGGAACATAGGTGGGAAAGGTGTTATGTAATGATTGCTCCCATACCTGCTCCATCTTTTCCAGATGCATCAGCTTTGCTGCATATGTTCTCTAAATTTGAATTCTAATTACTTATAAAAATAAGGTATTCAAATGCGGGACACCCAGTCGGATCAAAAAAAAAAGGATTATGTAATGCTTCGTTACATAATCGTTCTTCTTCAGACTCGAGATCTGTCTCCAGATGTTTTTTATGGTTAATGAATAAATTCAAATGAAGATTTAGGACAATACAGTATGATGAATAAGGAAAAATCAATAGTATTTGTGAAACCTCAATTGAAAGTTTGCAAAAAGATAAACAACTCAAAGCATGTATACAATATTCAGAAGTTTTGTCATTTGAAAACATGAGCAACATGAGCAATGAGTTCGCATTATGTCAACCAGTCATTGGTTTCAAAATATTTGGTTGGCAACTAAGTCTTTGTGCACTTTTGTTTTCCTCTTTTCTCTCAACTGAGCTAGAACAGTAACATGTGTGTAACCGGATATGGTATTAGGTTGTTTGGAAAGTTCCGCCCATTTTTGATCTACTGTTTTCAAACTTCGTTTCTATGAACGGGGTAAAAGCAAGGATCAGTCGTTTTATCAGTATATTGGTGAGGTCAAATAGTATCTATACCCTAACGGAGATCATGCTCCTCTTTTTGTGTAGTGAGATACGCCCACCGTTTTCGTCCCTAACAATTTACATTTTTGGACTGCCTTTTTTTATTTCTATCTGGCCGGAAAATTGCTGAAATCGATGGCTAATTAGTGGAGGTTAACAACAAAGATCCATCCTTTCAAACTACCATCACAACCTGGCTTCATCAATTTGAAACATAGGAATTCTCGTTGGACGAAAATCACCCTTCAAAAAGGCAAATGGGCTTAGATTTGAATGTATTAAAAGCCGGGATTGTCAGGGACCCGTCTCAAACTTTGTGGGTTATATCAAGTACATCAGTGACAAGCCTTTTGGCAAAAAGCCATAAATTGGCAACTCTTGGCAAAGTCTAAAAATGTCGGAAGACATTGACCACACCTTTTGGCTCAATTCAAATTTTTTCCCGGGTGGGCACCCGTTTGAATCTTTTCATCCTGTGTTGCACACATGAATGTTGGAATCAAATCATTACTGCTGGTGATAAATGGATAATGTATGATCACTACAAACAACAATCCAAGTGGGTTGACAAACGCGCTGAACCACCAGACGTCCCGAAATGTGAAATTCGTGTTAAAAATGGGATGATGTCGGTATGGTGACCTACCAAGGAATGGAGTATTGGGAGCTGCAGAATAATAGTTCCACTCTTTTGACCGATACCTATTCTTGTCAGGTAGCATAACTCAGACTCCATGTGAATCTCCATTGGAGAGAAACACAAAGGTTTATTTTGAAAATTAAAATTGGCAACCTCATGAGGGAAGGTAGACCCAGGCCGATCTCGGTGGATATGGCTAGACGCTTTTGCCTTATCTACTGTATAGCTCTAATCTTCTTCTTTTTGATTATAACCTATCCAGTCATTTCTAACTTCATCTTGATTAAAAAAGATTCACTTCAAAACAGGATATCAAAAAGGGGTTGCCTAGATTTTCAACTCGCTGTGACCGGAGTTCTGAAAGGAAGGTACCCACAATTTAGTGGTGCATTGGCAGACAGTCATTGATAATAATGGCCATTACCTCCAATTTATCCGGCATCGTTTTGACATTTTTTACACTGAATGTATCTGACGCTAAAAATGGGAGGAACTTTCCAAACAACCTAATATACAGGGTGGCTAATAAGTATTGAGACTTTTTTGCATGAGCTACTGGCACGGTGCCAAGTCCGATTTATGAAAACTTTTGATATATTTTGAAAATTGAGGATGTATATAAGAGGTGTCAATAAGATTTTGTTTTCCATTTTTGTTTTTACTTCATCTGTACAAGCTTCTTTGCACCATACTAGGATTTTCGAGCTTAACTACGAGTGGAACTGGTTCTATGATGTTGTTGGAGACCCCATGTCGATGAGTCTTTGGGTCAGGAAATCTCCAAACAGTTTAAAACTAAAGAATATGTCAATGAACTTCAAGAAAACAAAAAACCAAACCACGTCCTGGGAACAATTGTAGAATTCGTGGGATCGTTAAGAAGAAGATCAGAAGAAATAATGGAAAATATGAGAGAATCGCTTGGTACCAGTTGTGAAAGCGTCTAAATGATGGTTATAATGGAATAAAATCTCAAGAATCATCAGTTCTATCGGATACAATACCTTCCAGACCATTCCAAAAAGAATCGGTTCGAAAAATCAAGAAGTTGTTCAACAAAATTTATGTGCGCCGCACCTAAGTTTTCGTATGGATCTAGGAGGAGATCTTCACCTCTGAGTCGTTTCCAAAGAGCCGGAAAAATCGACAAATGTTATTAAAAGATAACTCGAGGTCCCTTAAACATTTTTTGAAGTACAGAAAGATTTTCCCGAAATCCGGTATGGCCTGAGCAGGTCTGACAGCTGAAGGTAGGGCTCAACCGGTCTTCATTGATAAAAACGTGAAGATCCCCTCGGATGTCTACCAAAATATGGGGTTGAAGGATTTTTTACTTTCCTGAGTTACTAGCCACTCTGGCCAAAAACCATTTACTATGCGAAAAGATTCAGCACCGCCGATATCTATTAGGGTGTTACATTAATAATGTCGTTTTTTTTCGAGGGCAGTTTTCTCTGTCATGGCTCGTTCTAATGTCAATTTTTTTTTTGTTTCTCACACATCTAATCAAGTCGTCAAAAATCCCTACCTAACATGTGTCATAATGCTCTCAGTTATTTGAGGAGAAATTATGGAAAGGTGTACTTTTTCGCTTATTTTTTATACGAATCGCTGCTCGACCGAAATGCAACCGAGACAACTGAAAATATTCACCGTGCTTCCGCAGAAAGAAGTGCTAACAGAAACACAGTACAACGATGGATCACAAAATTCGCATGTGGATATGCATCCCTCGAAGAGAAAAAGTCGGAGGAAGGAATACTGAAGTATGGTGGAAGAGGTATCCGAGATCGACCGTCAGAAAACTTTTGGCAGCGCTTGGAGTCTCTACCGGAACAATATTGATACGTAAATAAGAAAAAGAGAAGACTAGAAAACTAGATAAATGGCTCTCTCATGAACTGAACGATCGTCAGAAATTGCAACGTTACCATGGTTTATGAGAACATCTCATACGATAGAAAAATGATGATTTTTTGGATCGAATTGTGGCGTATAAGGAAAAATGGACTTTATGCTTTAACAAAATGCAATCAGCGCCATACCTGGCCGAAAGCCAGAAGGTGCAACATCTTACGAACCCAGAAATTTACCAAAAAGAGGTTATGGTGACTGTTAGGTGTCTAGATTTCTGTTTTATTCATTATGGCGCTCTGAAAAGATGAAAATCTAACACTGCGATTTATAATTGTGAAGAAATAGAGAAAATGTGTTATCTGAATTGCCTGCACTAGTCAAAAAATTGGCACAATCCTACTCGACGACAACTCCATGTCACATGTTGCAATCATGCCGGCTCAAAAAATGGAATACGTTTGGTTACGAAATTATCAGTCAATAATTATACTTGCCAACATCTCCTTTATTGCTTACCATTTTTTCAAGCATCTTGAAAGCCTCCCCAAAGAGAACCAGTTCATTAAAGACGACTATGCAAAAAAGGCTTTCCAATGTTTCATCACTTCCTGGGCTTCTGGTTTCTATCATGATTAAATTTTCATATTAATATATTGTAGGCAAAAAAGTACTGATTCGAATTGTACATAGTTTGTTTGATGAACGTAAGCTTCACTGAAGTTATCTTCGTTTAAAGAGTGACACCAAAAAACGACATTATTTATGTAACACCCTAATACGATTTCACAAAATCGGCGATCGAAGCTTATTTTACGCGACACGGGGATACGGACTTCCGGCTTGTCTCCTCGCCGGATCTGAAATCGCTGGATCTTTATTTTTGGGTACATGGAGAGCAAGATCATGACTTGCTCTCACCCAAGTTTCGATTCGATCAAGCAAGTACTTCTCAAGTTATGGAATGAAATAGACATCAACTACCTGCGGCCCACAGTAAATTTTTTCGTGGACCTTCTGAAGGCCTGCATCACGGCCAAAAGATCGAATTTCGAATATCTTTGCATATACATGTTCCTCTTGGTCTCTTCTTCCAGAAAATAAAGTTCATTTTAGTGACATTCCTCTTTTTTCGGTTTTATACCCAAAAACAAAAGTCTCAATACTTATTAGCCACCCTGTATAAGATTATAAGGTTGTTCACAACAACCATCATTTGCCCTGCTCTCATTCCGCTTACGAACAGGATGCTTCTTTTAATACCCCCTGTTTTTTGGTGAAATTCCTCGTTGATGACGTCTGCTGGCTGTTTATCGAAGTCAAGACATTGGGCTTTTCTGTGATGGTTAGTATATATGACCCTCTTCTTATCCGAGGTGACAATATAATTCAGCCGCTCAAAGTTACCGAGTAGTGAGAAGTTGCATGCTCATGTTCACTCGACAAATTTCATCTTTCATTGAAACGGTCTGGTTCTTGAACTTGTCAACCTAATTTACAACGGTGTTTCTATGGGGACGTTATCTTTGTAAACTTCCACCAGTCGGTGATGAGTATCGGACACTTTCAGGTTAGAAATGAATGTAAACAATATACAGAAATTTCACTCAAAAAGCAAGGGGTATCAAAAAGGGCATCCCGTTCGTAAGCGGAATGAGAGCAGGGGAAATGTCGGTTATTGTGAACAACCTTATAATCTTATATACCATATCCGGTAACACACATGTTACTGTTCTAGCTCATTTAATAGAGACGAGAAAAACAAAAGTGCACAAAGACTTAGTTTCCAACCTAATATCACTTTTGGTTCAGTGAAAAAAAAACAGAACCTAAATTTGTTTTTATTTTCAAATCCTGACTTCAACCCTATCATTTTTTTTGCGGTTGACAATTGGGGCTGGATTGTGTTTCGGTTTTTTTTTAATTTTCGCTGGGAACCATTTTGTCTAAAAAAATCTTTTTGTTTGATCATTTATCATAGAAACATTTTACTTAATTTAGATATGATAAAAGGTAAATACACTGAAAACATTCTGAGAAAATTGTTCAGATCTCTCTCAAATTCGAGAGAACAAACATTTCGGAGCGTTCAAAATTCAAGAAATCCCCAAAATCATAAACGTTTTTCTCGCAACAATGTAGAATTGAGCTATTTGCCCAAATGAAACATACTCTGATAGTGAGGAAAATATGCAATGTTTTCCTCAAGTAGATTCGCTATGGTTTTTAAATTTGCATGAATGAAATAATTACTTTTATAGCACAGAATTCATTTCTCCGATCGGGAAACAAATAAGATTAAAAGGAAAAAATTGATGACACATTGTGGCGTGTATCATAACATCACATCGTATGGCTGGGGTTGATATAAAGGTTCGAAAATTAGATGGAAGAACAATTTGTTTGACCTTGTTATGTATTGCGGAAAAACTCGTGATTCTTGACTTCGTAAAATGTTGGGCGATCAGATGGGTCGAGAGTGAACATGCGGTCGAGTAATTGGAACAGTTCAAGATCTTCCAGTCGACGCATTAATTTCCGAATGCCTTCCTCTTCTTCTTGTCCGAAATATTCAAGGAATGTAAGGTCGAGGTGGCACTTTCTGAAAAAGTACATATTTTTTATATTGATTGCTACTGAGAACTACATTACTAGACTTTTTGTTACTCACCCTCCCTGCTTTGACTGTTCCAGAAGCGCTTTTGGGACTGTGACTTGGAGAGTGTAGATCACCGCTTCAAATAGGCTCTGTTGCTGTTCCAACCTTGTGGTTCCACTTTTGGATGCAAAAAGATCCTCGCCGGTATACATATGCATGAGAACGCATCCCATTGACCATACATCTGATTTGACAGAATGTGGAATACCTGGAATAGAAAGACTATTTCGAAAAAAATATGCTCATCTTTATCTCATTAACTATGTAACATGTGTACAGTAGTCAACTAGAAACATACCTGAAGCTGACATTTTTCCGATATAATGTAATGTTAATTCAGCAAAATCAACTGACTCACCTAAAAATGTTTCAGGTGCGCGAAATGGTAATGGTTGAACTAATTTATAATCCTGAGTTTCGCCACATTGCGGATGGAATTTCGCATTGCCATAATCGATGACTTTCACATGGGTGCCCTTCATTTTGATAACTGTATGTCTGGGACCTGCTTCTGTTTCATAATCAAAATTTTCAGCAAAAACGATATTGTCCATTTTGAGGTCTAAGTGATAAATCTCCAAAGTTTCCAGATGATGCATTGCTTCCGCCACTTGTTCTCCGATTTTTCTGATGTCTTTCAGCGAAAACAATGCACGTTGATGATCTTTCAAATCTTTCTCGACATCTGAAAGCAATAATCGGTTTCTAAATGAAAAATGCGGAGTAATCAACGCAACATCCAACGCTTTGGTTCTACTTTTCATTTTCCTACAGTCATTAATATGTTCCACCGAAACTCACTATAACAAAGGTCAAATAGACTGGGTCCACAAGCATGTGTGATGAAGACTTTTGAGGTGCAAGTGGGTGGAGGATTAATCAATGAACCCATCAGATGTAATTTGAGGAGATTCTTGTGCTCATTTGCGGCAATTCTTTTGTACGCCTGAAACAATTTATACACTAAATTTTCATTAAATTTTCACTTACTTCTTCTTCTTGTTCAGCAAGATACATTCTGTTACGCTCCTTGATGACTTTTGCTGCATAGTCTTTGTTATCTCCTCCTCTCACAAAATACACGATTCCGAACACGCCTTCTCCAAACTCGCCATTCACAATAACTGAAATATTTATACTTGAATCATTTGGTTTGGATTATTCCACTCACATTTTTTACCAGTCTGCAATTTTAAAGCGTGAGGTAAGCCCGGGGTGTCGAATATGTAGTATGGTAATGCATTTTTGATTTTTAGCTCAGAAGGTGCTGATACTTTTGAGTTGATCCAATCTGGGTCATTCGTGTCAACCGATGGTGATATCTAAAACAAATTAGTGATCATTGAACAAACATGATTTGATCATAAAGAACATTTTCTTTCTTGTTCCAGTTATTATCTTATTTTTCGTCGAATCTTACCTTATGAGTCACCATATCTCCGATGGCTTGTGAATTCTCTTGTTGTTTATTGGACGGAATTCTTGACTCCGAACTTTTGATATTTCCTGCCGGCGACTGAGTGAAGATTGGCTTTGTAGTCTTCTCTAGTTGTGTATCTTCTTTGACTTTTTTGTCGATTGATGGTGACTGCTGAAATGACAGTTATCTCTTTCCGGAGCAATAATTGAATGAAATCAAAACTCCCATTATTTATGTTGTTGTTTACAATATTTTCGATAACTCACTTTTATATCAGCCGTCGTACTAGAGCTCGTGTGCTCCTCGTTCTCTTGGGTTGCGCCATCGAAGTTTTTAAACTTTTTCTGATTGGAATGGGGTGGTGACTCGTGATTTCGTTTCATTGCTTTTTGTACACCTGAAATCCAATAAATTAATGAATTATTGATTCTCACACAGACGACATTTGTACGGAAAGCGTCTGCGAACCCGTACAAATCGAAGGAAAAAATGCAAGGAACACCATCGCGCGCTCACTAGTATAAAACAAATCAACGCAAAACGTATACGATTTCTTTATTAAAGGGCACATGCGCAGCCTATAAACTGTGATATGGCAAGACATTTCTCAGAAAAAAAAATCAGAAATGTGAATAAAAAATGAAGAGGTCTCTCTCTCTGTGAAGAAGGACTCATACTCGATTGTCCGCAACATGGCGTCTCGGTGTTGGTACTGCGGTTGCTGTGTATCCTACGACACACTGGCCTTATCTCCTCGCGCGATCTCCGGATCACTCGTCATTCCGCTGCAGTAACATAAGCCTCCCCGCTATTCTTTCTTTTCCCGGTCAGTTTTTATCGATTTTTTCATTCCGACAGCGTGATTTTTATGAAAGAGTTCTGTTATTTTCTATTTCTTGCACAGTTTTGTTTTTTTCTCTCTTGTGAAAATTTATTTTAACAAAATAATAACTATGATACTAATATTTTACAGGTAATCATGACTACTTGGTATAGATGTCCATTTGCGAATCTTTTGATCAATCTCTGGCATTTGGATCTGATGAATTTCACTTCGATGAACCTAATGAATTCCTTTTTTCCGGGCAAACTTGTAGAGCGGTATCTGATTGTGAAAGCTGCCATGGATTCGAATCCTTTGGTTTAGTATTGTTTATAGCTAGCAGAAAATTTAAAATATTGAGAAATGAATTATTTTCTGGGAGCAATGGGACCGAAGGGGGGTGTTCAGAAGTGGAGGGCTCATTGACAGGCTTATTTAGGACGGAAACATTAGTAGGAGCATTTGTTGACGGTCTATTATTTAGCAGACTTTCTGGAAAGTTGAAAAATGTATTAAAATCTTGGACCACATAGTTCGAAAGTGCATTTTCCGAAGTGGAAAGCTTATTGACAAGCCGATTCTTTACTGGACCGTTGTTAGGAGCCTTCCTAACATGATCTCAGTAGTAGTTTCTTGACATTGCTTCTAGATTCATTTGTGGGGAACGACAAATCTTTGATTTCAGAACAATTTATTCGGGAAGTCTATGGGTGTACTTTAAATGGGATTTCATGCTTATGATAGTTGGACAATGCATATGGCAACTTTTTAAAACACAGAGAAAAGGTTGGCCATAATTTTCTCACTGGATCCAAATGTGCCGCTTTAACAAATAACTATACTGAAATGTCTCCTCACAAAAATCACACATGTACACATTTATATTGAAATGAGCATCCCTATGAGCCAAATAGGTTCCATGAAGAGTATATTTATTTGTACAAAATTCACATTGGAACAGTCTTGTGGTTGTTGGCATATTTCTTACACTGCTTACTGGAATTTAATCGATTTCTGAAGCATCAGAAGTCACCGGAGGCGTTTCCAAATAACCGGAAAGTTCTTTTTTCCTGCTTCCATTAGTCCAGCTAAATGTTGTTTTGGAACTTCTCCAGGTTTTGATGATTCGCAAGTAGAAATATCCATAATTCTATAAAATAATAGTTCTGCACGCTTCCAAACCTAAAGACTAGTCTACCTTGTTCAACTCAAAAGTGTTTTTATCAAACAATCTCAATTGGATGACCTTGTCTGGAGAATCCATAAAAATCGCGATCCTGTCTTTCGATTTTTCATTGAAATCACATTTTACAGTTGAATTACATTTTTGAATGATACAACTCACTGGATTCTTGAGAATAATGCAGTTTCAAATGGTGGCATCCAGTTTGACTTCCTCCTCATTTTCACGGCTGCGACTGTGTTGATCCATCTTTCCGGCAGCGTCTGTGTTGATCCATCTTTTTGGCTGCGTCTGACTTTATCCATTGTCTTTGATTGCGAATTCATAAAATTTTGGCCTTTGTTCATTCACTGGATGTGGAAAAGGTGTGACGAGCTCTGAAAAGAATGAATTGTGTTGCACATCTCAGAGCAATTAACACAAAATCGAAAATTAAAGAAAATCAAAAAATTCACATGAGTCTTACTCACTAAAGTTTCTTTTTGTTTATAATTTCCGATGATTGAAAATTTCAAAATGTAGCTTACCATAAGAACAGCTTCCTCAAAAGTACTAGAATTCCAAAGTTCACGAGCTTGACTGATGACTTCCAATCTGGGTGATGACTTCCAATCTGTTGCTGTCTTCATCATCGTAATGAAAGGAGACTCTTTGGATATCGAAGTTCCTCTTGTTGGGCCGATGCATTTGGAGGGGGGTGGAGTCTGGAAAAAAGTTTTCAATCACTGAATTACTCGTGTTGCTAGAAATCTTGGTGTATTGAAGTAAAGTACACAATGATCATTAAAATAGATAACTCACCAAACTTTCACCAAGCTGCGAAGATAAATGATTCCATAATACAACCAAATGCATCCATTGGGCATCAGACAAGAAATAAAATCTGAAATTGGTTCATTCTTGTTGATGATTTGAGGTTTCATCAAAATCTGTGTATCCATGCTGATATTTAACTTGAAGACCTGTTTTGAAAAATGAACTACAGGGTGGCTAATAAATACTGATACACAACTTTGCGCTCACTTATACGCGTCCAAAAGAGCGGAACTATCTGCAATTTGCTCAATTTTCATTCATTACATCTTGTTTCACATATTTGCAAAGTTTCATGTCTCACTTTCAATTTTGAAAGAAATGGCGCGGGCTTTACCGAGCCATACAGCGAAAATTGATGTGTTACTTACGCGAAGACCAATTTGGACGTCGTTAAAAATCTCAAAGTTCCGAGAATCTTGATTTCGACAACTACTGTACGTCACCAGAGACTCAGACTTTTAGATAGCTTTCAAAAATTTGGTATTCCAATCACCGTGACGTATCCAGCAGTCGTTGAAGCTGTCCAAGAGAAAATCCGTCGAAATCCGGAAAAGAGCACCAGAAAGATGGCCAACGACTTCAATATGTGTCACAGATTGATTAAAACTATTGTCAATCAGAAGTTGTACTCCCATTCTTATCAAATACAGAAGGTGGAGTACTTGACGATAAAAATCCAGCTGCTTCGGATGAAAAAAACACAACGCTTCCTCCGCGGCACGCTAAGCCATTCCTGCGTTTTTTGATGATGAAATTTTCGTTGTTGAGGCTAACAAGAAGGGTAAAAACAACCGTCGTAATTCTTCTGACTTCGAAATCGGTTGCAAAAAATAAAAATTTTTGAATCTAAGCCAATGGTCGTGCCACAGACACTCAACAGTGGTTCAAGGGACATTTTCTAGAGTTGATATAGGCTGCAGAAAAACTGGCTTCCTCGCCAGATTTGAACTCACAAGACTATGTCGCTTGGAGATATTTGAGCCAGAAGGTCCCCGTAAAAAACTATATAAGTTCGGATGTTTTGCTGATTGCCCACGAGAAATTATGGGAGGCTTTTCGACCGAAAAGACTGCGTGCCGTGACCGAATTTTGTCTGGAAGGAATCGAGCTGCCATCTAAGCCCATGATGAAATATTCGAAAACTATATATAAATTTTGTTTCTGTATCGTTGGAATATGCTACTGTTAAAATTTCAACAGTTTTCGATGTTTTTCAAACGAGTTATGACGTCTTGAATGTGTATCAGTATTTATTAGCCACCCTGTAATTAAGGGCGAAAAAATGCAAAAAAAAATCTTTGGAAGATTTTTCGAAAAATTTTTACTATTTACAGTACCGTGCAATAGGATATACAATTTATTTATTTATTTATTTATTTATTTACGATTGCAAGAATCGTGAAAGAAAAAAGAAATACATTAAAATACATGATAAGCAGAGTTAATTGAATAAATCATGAATTCTAGTGAGAGGAAATTTAAGATAATAGAATAAACTAGAGTGAACATTAAAAAGAAAGAAATAGGGAGAGAAAATGACACATGATAAGCATAAATTAACATAGAAAAAATAGTACATAAAATAGAGGATTGAGAGTTGAGAGTAGGGGGCCAGAAAGCTGAGCAATTGCTCAGCAGTAATTAAATCATTCTAGAAAGCGCCCTATTGAGAGTAGGGGGCCAGAAAGCTGAGCAATTGCTCAGCAGTAATGAAATCATTCTAGAAAGCGCCCTATTGACGAAAAAGTGTTGCCTAATTTTTGTTTTTCGTTTTTGTTTTTTTTTTACAATTCGTGTTTTTCGACTGTAACTTTTTTCAAAGAGGAGCTGTGGCATCAAACTTTCTGTATAATGAAGCAAATCACTCAAGAAAAATGATACAATATCTTTCTTAACTTGAAAAACGAACGAAAAAATTTTAGCGAAAAAAAAACTAACTATTTAGAAAAATTCGGATTTTTGGGTGCTTTTATCAAAAATCTGGAAAAAAACTGAAAACAATTGTGACTGTAAAAAATTATTTGTATTTTGACCATGATAGAAGAGACTTTGGCCTTCTTTCAAGCAAACAACACCTTATTAAAGTACAATTCCGTAAATGGTATGGTTGTTCAAAGTGTCAACTAGAGATTTCTCGCTTCTGGGCTTTTCCAGCTATCGTTCTACAAGTTCAAGTGATCAAAATTTGGTACTCTTTGTGTTTTGGTCATTTTTCAGATGTCATTCTACAATATCCAATCATCTCCCACCTGAAAAGGTCCTTCTTTAAGCTCCAAACACTTGTTTTATAATTGTGAGACACGCTAATACCAACGTCAGGCTCACTTTTAGTCATTGTGATAGAGTCGGTTGAGGAAATACTGTATTTTTTTCAGTAGATGTCGAAACAATAGTTTAGTTAAATTCTAGAAAACATGCTTACCTTTCGCGCAATGCTCATTCGTGATTCACAGGATCTGTTTTCTTCTGCTGTTCAAGGTATAACATTCCTGCGTTGGGTCAGATTGATAATTTGTTCTTGAAAGAGATGGAATCTCATGTCAATCATCCTCAAACGATTACAACAACTCATTTTTACAAATACATCGTTAAAATTGATGAAGAAAACACTCAGGAACGGAAACTGGACCAGTGTTCTTTTTGATCCTTAATTTACTCGATAAAATCAATTTTAAAATGATTCCTATCTTTTCCATGGGCATTGCGCGAAAGGAAAGGATGTTTTCTAAAATTTAACTAAACTATTGTATCGACATCTATTGAAAAAAAATACAATATTCCCTCAACCGACTCTACCACAATGACTAAAAGTGAGCCTGACGTTGGTTTTAGCGTGTCTCACAATTGCAAATCAAGTGTTTGGAGCTTAAAGAAGGACTTTTTCAGGTGGGAGATGATTGGATATTGTAGAATGACACCTGAAAAATGACCAAAACACAAAGAGTACCAAATTTTGATCACTTGAACTTGTAGAACGATAGCTGGAAAAGCCCAGAAGCGGGAAATCTCTAGTTGACACTTTGAACAACCATACCATTCACGGAATTGTACTTTAATAAGGTGTTGTTTGCTTAAAAGTAGGCCAAAGTCTCTTCTATCATGTTCAAAATATAATACTTCACAGTCACAATTGTTTTCTATTTTTCCCGATTTTTGAAAAAAGCACCCAAAAATCCAAATTTTTCGAAAAAGTTAGTTTTTTTCGCTGAAATTTTTTCATTCGTTTTTCAAGTTGAGAGGAATTTTGTATCATTTTTCTTGGGTGATTGGCTACATCTTACAGTCGAAAAACACAAATTGTATATTTTATTGCACGGTACTGTACATTTTTAGTTCAGCTTTAACAACAACGAAAACAAACTTACATTCAGAAAAATAAGAAAATAAAGCGGATACACACTCTGCCTGCTTTTGAGAAAACCAACCATGTCCGAAGGCACAGTTACATTGTCTCAAAAGCAAAAATATAGAGAATCTCCAGCTGGATTCTCTTTTTATAGTTTTTCAAAGTGGGCGGAGCAAAAACTATCTGCACCGGAGTGTGAACGGCGTCATAAGCCAGCACAGCCTTGGTAGCATATGCTCTATCGTTTTTGATTTGAATTCGCACGGTCGACGGTCGAGGATCACCAAGGCACTATCTGGAAGCATAGGAAAGGTGTTATGTAATAATCCGTCCCGTACCTGCTTTGTCTTCTCCAGATGCATCTCCTTTGCCCATATGTTCTATCCCTCAAAATTTGAATTCTGATCCTCAAAAAAGGTGACCAAACGGAGGACACTCAGTCGGACCAAAAAGAGGATTATGTTATGTAATGCTTCGTTACATAATCGTTTCGCTTTAGACTAAAGATCTGCCTCCAGATGTTTTCCATGGTTAATTAATAAATTCAAATAAGGATTAGTGAGTACATTATGATGGATAAGGAAAAATTGATAGATTTTGATACATCTCATTCGAAAATTTGAAAAGACATAGACCACTCGAAAATGTACACAATACTAAAAAGTTTTGTCTTCTGAAAACATGTGCAACATGTGCTTACCTTTTTTGAGCAAGTACCATCGGTTTCAAAATATATTTATTTTGGCACAGTGAAACAAAAAAGGAAATTCGTTTGTTTTCAGGGAAAGTAAAGTCACTCCCAATAATCATTCTTGTAACGGGCCGGGCCGGGCCTTTTCCGGAATTTCGGACGCCTTTTCCGAAATTTTGACGGGCCTGTCATTTCACTAGTTTTGAAATTTTCAAAAAACACATAAGATTTTTGTGATTTTTTTCCTCCTCATGTTATTTTTTCGATCAAAAAAAAATTTTTTTTCGATATTTCTTGAACAGACTGACAAACAATCCAAAAAACGAAAAAAAAGGAAACACTTATGTTGAGAGCTCGAAATGTGGCTCAAAAATACAGAATTTCTGACACCGGGCCTTCCTGGCCGGGCCCAAGCCTTGAAAATGTCCTCAGGCCCGGCCTGGGCTAGGGCCCTTGGCGGGCCGGCCCAGAATTTTACAGGTATGCCAATAATGCTTTGTACATTTTGATCAACACATCTGTAGCAAAATTTAGCAAAAATTACAAAATTTAACTGATTAGTTATTCTAAAAATATTAACATAAGATTTGCTCATAAAGCCTGCATCCATTTTGTCGTTTTCAATTTTGATTAAAATCTGGTTTTGAGTGACATTGCTGCTTTTTTTCACTGCGGCTTAATGTTGTAACAACACGATCCTTGTGTAATTCCAAATCTTGTAATCCTATCTTTCGTTTTTGAAATATGAAGAAAAAACGAAAAGCATTTTTTACATTTGTTTAATATGGATTATCAAGGACTTGATGAGGTGTTTTTTTTTTTTCAAAATTTTCAAAATTTGCCCAATCAAGGCGTTATTGGCCTCATTTTGAAGCACTTCCCATACCAAAACCGAATAAATAATTTTCGAAAAAAGTTGAGAAAAATCCACAAGCTTACGGTAGTTTCAATATTTTCAACCAAAATTTCAGAATTTCAAAATTTGCCCAATCGAGGCGTTTTTGGCCTCATTTTGAAGCACTTTCCATACCAAAACCGAAAAAATAATTTTCAAAAAAAGTTGAGAAAAATCCACAAGCTTACGGTAGTTTCAATATTTTCAACCAAAATTTCAGAATTTCGAAGTTTCCCAATCAAGGCGTTATTGGCTTCATTTCGAAGCACTTCCCATACCAAAACCGAAAAAATAAATTTTGAAAAAAGTTGAGAAATATCCACAAGCTTACGGTAGTTTCAATATTTTCAACCACAAGTTTCAAATTTTCAAAATTTGCCCAATCAAGGCGTTTTTGGCCTCATTTTGAAGCACTTCCCATACCAAAACCGAATAAATAATTTTCGAAAAAAGTTGAGAAAAATCCACAAGCTTACGGTAGTTTCAATATTTTAAACCAAAATTTCAGAATTTCAAAAATTCCCCAATCAAGGCGTTATTGGCTTCATTTCGAAGCACTTCCCATACCAAAACCGAAAAAATAAATTTTGAAAAAAGTTGAGAAATATCCACAAGCTTACGGTAGTTTCAATATTTTCAACCACAAGTTTCAAATTTTCAAAATTTGCCCAATCAAGGTGTTATTGGCCTCATTTTGAAGCACTTCCCATACCAAAACCAAATAAATAATTTTCGAAAAAAGTTGAGAAAAATCCACAAGCTTACGGTAGTTTCAATATTTTCAACCAAAATTTCAGAATTTCAAAATTTGCCCAATCGAGGCGTTTTTGGCCTCATTTTGAAGCACTTTCCATACCAAAACCGAAAAAATAATTTTCGAAAAAAGTTGAGAAAAATCCACAAGGTTACGGTAGTTTCAATATTTTCAACCACAAGTTTCAAATTTTCAAAATTTGCCCAATCGAGGCGTTTTTGGTCTCATTTTGAAGCACTTTCCATACCAAAACCGAATAAATAATTTTCGAAAAAAGTTGAGAAAAATCCACAAGCTTACGGTAGTTTCAATATTTTCAACCAAAATTTCAGAATTTCAAAATTTGCCCAATCGAGGCGTTTTTAGCCTCATTTTGAAGCACTTCCCATACCAAACTTAATAAATAATTTTCGAAAAAAGTTGAGAAAAATCCACAAGCTTACGGTAGTTTCAATATTTTCAACCAAAATTTCAGAATTTCAAAATTTGCCCAATCGAGGCGTTTTTGGCCTCATTTTGAAGCACTTTCCATACCAAAACCGAGAAAATAATTTTCGAAAAAAGTTGAGAAAAATCCACAAGGTTACGGTAGTTTCAATATTTTCAACCAAAATTTCAGAATTTCAAAATTTGCCCAATCGAGGCGTTTTTGGCCTCATTTTGAAGCACTTTCCATACCAAAACCGAATAAATAATTTTCGAAAAAAGTTGAGAAAAATCCACAAGCTTACGGTAGTTTCAATATTTTCAACCAAAATTTCAGAATTTCAAAATTTGCCCAATCGAGGCGTTTTTGGCCTCATTTTGAAGCACTTTCCATACCAAAACCGAAAAAATAATTTTCGAAAAAAGTTGAGAAAAATCCACAAGGTTACGGTAGTTTCAATATTTTCAACCAAAATTTCAGAATTTCAAAATTTGCCCAATCAAGGCGTTATTAGCCTCATTTTGAAGCACTTTCCATACCAAAACCGAATAAATAATTTTCGAAAAAAGTTGAGAAAAATCCACAAGCTTACGGTAGTTTCAATATTTTCAACCAAAATTTCAGAATTTCAAAATTTGCCCAATCGAGGCGTTTTTGGCTTCATTTCGAAGCACTTCCCATACCAAAACCGAAAAAATAAATTTTGAAAAAAGTTGAGAAATATCCACAAGCTTACGGTAGTTTCAATATTTTCAACCACAAGTTTCAAATTTTCAAAATTTGCCCAATCAAGGCGTTTTTGGCCTCATTTTGAAGCACTTCCCATACCAAAACCGAATAAATAATTTTCGAAAAAAGTTGAGAAAAATCCACAAGCTTACGGTAGTTTCAATATTTTAAACCAAAATTTCAGAATTTCAAATATTCCCAATCAAGGCGTTATTGGCTTCATTTCGAAGCACTTCCCATACCAAAACCGAAAAAATAAATTTTGAAAAAAGTTGAGAAAAATCCACAAGCTTACGGTAGTTTCAATATTTTCAACCAAAATTTCAGAATTTCAAAGTTTCCCAATCAAGGCGTTATTGGCTTCATTTCGAAGCACTTCCCATACCAAAACCGAAAAAATAAATTTTGAAAAAAGTTGAGAAATATCCACAAGCTTACGGTAGTTTCAATATTTTCAACCACAAGTTTCAAATTTTCAAAATTTGCCCAATCAAGGCGTTTTTGGCCTCATTTTGAAGCACTTCCCATACCAAAACCGAATAAATAATTTTCGAAAAAAGTTGAGAAAAATCCACAAGCTTACGGTAGTTTCAATATTTTAAACCAAAATTTCAGAATTTCAAATATTCCCAATCAAGGCGTTATTGGCTTCATTTCGAAGCACTTCCCATACCAAAACCGAAAAAATAAATTTTGAAAAAAGTTGAGAAATATCCACAAGCTTACGGTAGTTTCAATATTTTCAACCACAAGTTTCAAATTTTCAAAATTTGCCCATTCAAGACGTTGTTGGCCTCTGTTTGAAGCACTTTCAATACCATAATCACAAAAATAAGTTTCGAAAAAAGTTGAGAGAAATCCACTAGGTTACGGTAGTTCCAATATTTTCAACCAAAATTTCAGAATTTCAAAATTTGCCCAATCGAGGCGTTTTTAGCCTCATTTTGAAGCACTTCCCATACCAAAACCGAATAAATAATTTTCGAAAAAAGTTGAGAAAAATCCACAAGCTTACGGTAGTTTCAATATTTTCAACCACAAGTTTCAAATTTTCAAAATTTGCCCAATCAAGGCGCTACTGGCCTCATTTTGAAGCACTTTCCATACCAAAACCGAAAAAATGATTTCCAAAAAAAGTTGAGAAAAATCCACAAGGTTACGGTAGTTTCAATATTTTCAACCACAAGTTTCAAATTTTCAAAATTTGCCCAATCAAGGCGTTTTTGGCCTCATTTTGAAGCACTTCCCATACCAAAACCGAATAAATAATTTTCGAAAAAAGTTGAGAAAAATCCACAAGCTTACGGTAGTTTCAATATTTTCAACCAAAATTTCAGAATTTCAAAATTTGCCCAATCGAGGCGTTTTTGGCCTCATTTTGAAGCACTTTCCATACCAAAACCGAAAAAATAATTTTCGAAAAAAGTTGAGAAAAATCCACAAGGTTACGGTAGTTTCAATATTTTCAACCACAAGTTTCAAATTTTCAAAATTTGCCCATTCAAGACGTTGTTGGCCTCTGTTTGAAGCACTTTCAATACCATAATCACGAAAATAAGTTTCGAAAAAAGTTGAGAAAAATCCACAAGGTTACGGTAGTTTCAATATTTTCAACCAAAATTTCAGAATTTCAAAATTTGCCCAATCGAGGCGTTTTTAGCCTCATTTTGAAGCACTTCCCATACCAAAACCGAAAAAATAATTTTCGAAAAAAGTTGAGAAAAATCCACAAGGTTACGGTAGTTTCAATATTTTCAACCACAAGTTTCAAATTTTCAAAATTTGCCCAATCAAGGTGTTATTGGCCTCATTTTGAAGCACTTCCCATACCAAAACCGAATAAATAATTTTCGAAAAAAGTTGAGAAAAATCCACAAGCTTACGGTAGTTTCAATATTTTCAACCAAAATTTCAGAATTTCAAAATTTGCCCAATCGAGGCGTTTTTGGCCTCATTTTGAAGCACTTTCCATACCAAAACCGAAAAAATAATTTTCGAAAAAAGTTGAGAAAAATCCACAAGGTTACGGTAGTTTCAATATTTTCAACCACAAGTTTCAAATTTTCAAAATTTGCCCAATCAAGGCGTTATTGGCCTCATTTTGAAGCACTTCCCATACCAAAACCGAATAAATAATTTTCGAAAAAAGTTGAGAAAAATCCACAAGCTTACGGTAGTTTCAATATTTTCAACCAAAATTTCAGAATTTCAAAATTTGCCCAATCGAGGCGTTTTTGGCCTCATTTTGAAGCACTTTCCATACCAAAACCGAAAAAATAATTTTCAAAAAAAGTTGAGAAAAATCCACAAGGTTACGGTAGTTTCAATATTTTCAACCACAAGTTTCAAATTTTCAAAATTTGCCCAATCAAGGCGTTATTGGCCTCATTTTGAAGCACTTCCCATACCAAAACCGAATAAATAATTTTCGAAAAAAGTTGAGAAAAATCCACAAGCTTACGGTAGTTTCAATATTTTCAACCAAAATTTCAGAATTTCAAAATTTGCCCAATCGAGGCGTTTTTGGCCTCATTTTGAAGCACTCTCCATACCAAAACCGAAAAAATAATTTTCGAAAAAAGTTGAGAAAAATCCACAAGGTTACGGTAGTTTCAATATTTTCAACCACAAGTTTCAAATTTTCAAAATTTGCCCAATCAAGGCGTTATTGGCCTCATTTTGAAGCACTTTCCATACCAAAACCGAATAAATAATTTTCGAAAAAAGTTGAGAAAAATCCACAAGCTTACGGTAGTTTCAATATTTTCAACCAAAATTTCAGAATTTCAAAATTTGCCCAATCGAGGCGTTTTTGGCCTCATTTTGAAGCACTTTCCATACCAAAACCGAAAAAATAATTTTCAAAAAAAGTTGAGAAAAATCCACAAGGTTACGGTAGTTTCAACATTTTCAACCAAAAATTTCAGAATTTCAAAGTTTCCCAATCAAGGCGTTATTGGCCTCATTTCGAAGCACTTGCCATACCAAAACCGAAAAAATAATTTTCAAAAAAAGTTGAGAAATATCCACAAGCTTACGGTAGTTTCAATATTTTCAACCACAAGTTTCAAATTTTCAAAATTTGCCCATTCAAGACGTTGTTGGCCTCTGTTTGAAGCACTTTCAATACCATAATCACAAAAATAATTTTCAAAAAAAGTTGAGAAATATCCACAAGCTTACGGTAGTTTCAATATTTTCAACCACAAGTTTCAAATTTTCAAAATTTGCCCATTCAAGACGTTGTTGGCCTCTGTTTGAAGCACTTTCAATACCATAATCACAAAAATAAGTTTCGAAAAAAGTTGAGAAAAATCCACTAGGTTACGGTAGTTTCAATATTTTCAACCAAAATTTCAGAATTTCAAAATTTGCCCAATCAAGGCGTTATTGGCCTCATTTTGAAGCACTTCCCATACCAAAACCGAATAAATAAATTTCGAAAAAAGTTGAGAAAAATCCACAAGCTTACGGTAGTTTCAATATTTTCAACCAATAATTTCAGAATTTCAAAATTTGCCCAATCAAGGCGTTATTGGCCTCATTTTGAAGCACATCCCATACCAAAACCGAATAAATAAATTTCGAAAAAAGTTGAGAAAAATCCACAAGCTTACGGTAGTTTCAATATTTTCAACCAAAATTTCAGAATTTCAAAATTTGCCCAATCAAGACGTTATTGGCCTCATTTTGAAGCACATCCCATACCAAAACCGAATAAATAAATTTCGAAAAAAGTTGAGAAAAATCCACAAGCTTACGGTAGTTTCAATATTTTCAACCAAAATTTCAGAATTTCAAAATTTGCCCAATCAAGGCGTTATTGGCCTCATTTTGAAGCACATCCCATACCAAAACCGAAAAAATAAACTTCGAAAAAAGTTGAGAAAAATCCACAAGCTTACGGTAGTTTCAATATTTTCAACCAAAATTTCAGAATTTCAAAATTTGCCCAATCAAGGCGTTATTGGCCTCATTTTGAAGCACATCCCATATCAAAACCGAATAAATAAATTTCGAAGAAAGTTGAGAAAAATCCACAAGCTTACGGTAGTTTCAATATTTTCAACCAAAAATTTCAGAATTTCAAAATTTGCCCAATCAAGGCGTTATTGGCCTCATTTTGAAGCACATCCCATACCAAAACCGAAAAAAGAAACTTCGAAAAAAGTTGAGAAAAATCCACAAGCTTACGGTAGTTTCAATATTTTCAACCAAAATTTCAGAATTTCAAAATTCGCCCAATCGAGGCGTTTTTAGCCTCATTTTGAAGCACTTTCCATACCAAAACCGAAAAAATAAACTTCGAAAAAAGTTGAGAAAAATCCACAAGCTTACGGTAGTTTCAATATTTTCAACCAAAATTTCAGAATTTCAAAATTTGCCCAATCGAGGCGTTTTTGGCCTCATTTTGAAGCACTTTCCATACCAAAACCGAAAAAATAATTTTCGAAAAAAGTTGAGAAAAATCCACAAGGTTACGGTAGTTTCAATATTTTCAACCACAAGTTTCAAATTTTCAAAATTTGCCCATTCAAGACGTTGTTGGCCTTATTTTGAAGCACATCCCATACCAAAACCGAAAAAACAAACTTCGAAAAAAGTTGAGAAAAATCCACAAGCTTACGGTAGTTTCAATAGTTTCAACCAAAATTTCAGAATTTCAAAATTTGCCCAATCAAGGCGCTACTGGCCTCATTTTGAAGCACTTTCCATACCAAAACCGAAAAAATGATTTTCGAAAAAAGTTGAGAAAAATCCACAAGCTTACGGTAGTTTCAATATTTTCAACCAAAATTTCAGAATTTCAAAATTTGCCCAATCAAGGCGTTATTGGCCTCATTTTGAAGCACATCCCATATCAAAACCGAATAAATAAATTTCGAAAAAAGTTGAGAAAAATCCACAAGCTTATGGTAGTTTCAATATTTTCAACCAAAATTTCAGAATTTCAAAATTCGCCCAATCGAGGCGTTTTTAGCCTCATTTTGAAGCACTTTCCATACCAAAACCGAAAAAATAAACTTCGAAAAAAGTTGAGAAAAATCCACAAGCTTACGGTAGTTTCAATATTTTCAACCAAAATTTCAGAATTTCAAAATTTGCCCAATCAAGGCGTTTTTAGCCTCATTTTGAAGCACATCCCATACCAAAACCGAAAAAATAATTTTCGAAAAAAGTTGAGAAAAATCCACAAGGTTACGGTAGTTTCAATATTTTCAACCACAAGTTTCAAATTTTCAAAATTTGCCCATTCAAGACGTTGTTGGCCTCTGTTTGAAGCACTTTCAATACCATAATCACAAAAATAAGTTTCGAAAAAAGTTGAGAAAAATCCACTAGGTTACGGTAGTTTCAATATTTTCAACCAAAATTTCAGAATTTCAAAATTTGCCCAATCAAGGCGTTATTGGCCTCATTTTGAAGCACATCCCATACCAAAACCGAAAAATTAAACTTCGAAAAAAGTTGAGAAAAATCCACTAGGTTACGGTAGTTTCAATATTTTCAACCAAAATTTCAGAATTTCAAAATTTGCCCAATCAAGGCGCTACTGGCCTCATTTTGAAGCACTTTCCATACCAAAACCGAAAAAATAATTTTCGAAAAAAGTTGAGAAAAATCCACAAGGTTACGGTAGTTTCAATATTTTCAACCACAAGTTTCAAATTTTCAAATTTTGCCCATTCAAGGCGTTATTGGCCTCATTTTGAAGCACATCCCATACCAAAACCGAATAAATAAATTTCGAAAAAAGTTGAGAAAAATCCACAAGCTTACGGTAGTTTCAATATTTTCAACCAAAAATTTCAGAATTTCAAAATTTGCCCAATCAAGGCGTTATTGGCCTCATTTTGAAGCACATCCCATACCAAAACCGAATAAATAAATTTCGAAAAAAGTTGAGAAAAATCCACAAGCTTACGGTAGTTTCAATATTTTCAACCAAAATTTCAGAATTTCAAAATTTGCCCAATCAAGGCGTTATTGGCCTCATTTTGAAGCACATCCCATACCAAAACCGAAAAAATAAACTTCGAAAAAAGTTGAGAAAAATCCACAAGCTTACGGTAGTTTCAATATTTTCAACCACAAGTTTCAAATTTTCAAATTTTGCCCATTCAAGGCGTTATTGGCCTCATTTTGAAGCACATCCCATACCAAAACCGAATAAATAAATTTCGAAAAAAGTTGAGAAAAATCCACAAGCTTACGGTAGTTTCAATATTTTCAACCAAAATTTCAGAATTTCAAAATTTGCCCAATCAAGGCGTTATTGGCCTCATTTTGAAGCACATCCCATACCAAAACCGAATAAATAAATTTCGAAAAAAGTTGAGAAAAATCCACAAGCTTACGGTAGTTTCAATATTTTCAACCAAAATTTCAGAATTTCAAAATTTGCCCAATCAAGGCGTTATTGGCCTCATTTTGAAGCACATCCCATACCAAAACCGAAAAAATAAACTTCGAAAAAAGTTGAGAAAAATCCACAAGCTTACGGTAGTTTCAATATTTTCAACCAAAATTTCAGAATTTCAAAATTTGCCCAATCAAGGCGTTATTGGCCTCATTTTGAAGCACATCCCATACCAAAACCGAAAAAATAAACTTCGAAAAAAGTTGAGAAAAATCCACAAGCTTACGGTAGTTTCAATATTTTCAACCAAAATTTCAGAATTTCAAAATTCGCCCAATCAAGACGTTGTTGGCCTCTGTTTGAAGCACTTTCCATACCAAAACCGAATAAATAAATTTCGAAAAAAGTTGAGAAAAATCCACAAGCTTACGGTAGTTTCAATATTTTCAACCAAAATTTCAGAATTTCAAAATTTGCCCAATCGAGGCGTTTTTGGCCTCATTTTGAAGCACTTTCCATACCAAAACCGAAAAAATAACTTTCGAAAAAAGTTGAGAAAAATCCACAAGGTTACGGTAGTTTCAATATTTTCAACCACAAGTTTCAAATTTTCAAAATTTGCCCATTCAAGACGTTGTTGGCCTCTGTTTGAAGCACTTTCAATACCATAATCACAAAAATAAGTTTCGAAAAAAGTTGAGAAAAATCCACTAGGTTACGGTAGTTTCAATATTTTCAACCAAAATTTCAGAATTTCAAAATTTGCCCAATCGAGGCGTTTTTGGCCTCATTTTGAAGCACTTTCCATACCAAAACCGAAAAAATAAACTTCGAAAAAAGTTGAGAAAAATCCACAAGCTTACGGTAGTTTCAATATTTTCAACCAAAATTTCAGAATTTCAAAATTTGCCCAATCAAGGCGTTATTGGCCTCATTTTGAAGCACATCCCATACCAAAACCGAAAAAATAAACTTCGAAAAAAGTTGAGAAAAATCCACTAGGTTACGGTAGTTTCAATATTTTCAACCAAAATTTCAGAATTTCAAAATTTGCCCAATCGAGGCGTTTTTGGCCTCATTTTGAAGCACTTTCCATACCAAAACCGAAAAAATAAACTTCGAAAAAAGTTGAGAAAAATCCACAAGCTTACGGTAGTTTCAATATTTTCAACCAAAATTTCAGAATTTCAAAATTTGCCCAATCAAGGCGTTATTGGCCTCATTTTGAAGCACATCCCATACCAAAACCGAAAAAATAAACTTCGAAAAAAGTTGAGAAAAATCCACTAGGTTACGGTAGTTTCAATATTTTCAACCAAAATTTCAGAATTTCAAAATTTGCCCAATCAAGGCGTTATTGGCCTCATTTTGAAGCACTTCCCATGCTAAAACCGAATAAATAAATTTCGAAAAAAGTTGAGAAAAATCCACAAGCTTACGGTAGTTTCAATATTTTCAACCAAAATTTCAGAATTTCAAAATTTGCCCAATCAAGGCGTTATTGGCCTCATTTTGAAGCACTTTCCATACCAAAACCGAAAAAATAATTTTCGAAAAAAGTTGAGAAAAGTCCACAAGCTTACGGTAGTTTCAATATTTTCAACCACAAGTTTCAAATTTTCAAAATTTGCCCATTCAAGACGTTATTGGCCTCATTTTGAAGCACATCCCATACCAAAACCGAAAAAATAAACTTCGAAAAAAGTTGAGAAAAATCCACAAGCTTACGGTAGTTTCAATATTTTCAACCAAAATTTCAGAATTTCAAAATTTGCCCAATCAAGGCGTTATTGGCCTCATTTTGAAGCACATCCCATACCAAAACCGAAAAAATAATTTTCGAAAAAAGTTGAGAAAAGTCCACAAGCTTACGGTAGTTTCAATATTTTCAACCAAAATTTCAGAATTTCAAAATTTGCCCAATCGAGGCGTTTTTGGCCTCATTTTGAAGCACATCCCATACCAAAACCGAAAAAATAATTTTCGAAAAAAGTTGAGAAAATCCACAAGGTTACGGTAGTTTCAATATTTTCAACCACAAGTTTCAAATTTTCAAAATTTGCCCATTCAAGACGTTGTTGGCCTCTGTTTGAAGCACTTTCAATACCATAATCACAAAAATAAGTTTCGAAAAAAGTTGAGAAAAATCCACTAGGTTACGGTAGTTTCAATATTTTCAACCAAAATTTCAGAATTTCAAAATTTGCCCAATCGAGGCGTTTTTAGCCTCATTTTGAAGCACTTTCCATACCAAAACCGAAAAAATAATTTTCGAAAAAAGTTGAGAAAAATCCACTAGGTTACGGTAGTTTCAATATTTTCAACCACAAGTTTCAAATTTTCAAAATTTGCCCAATCAAGGCGTTATTGGCCTCATTTTGAAGCACATCCCATACCAAAACCGAAAAAATAAACTTCGAAAAAAGTTGAGAAAAATCCACAAGCTTACGGTAGTTTCAATATTTTCAACCAAAATTTCAGAATTTCAAAATTTGCCCAATCAAGGCGTTATTGGCCTCATTTTGAAGCACTTCCCATGCTAAAACCGAATAAATAAATTTCGAAAAAAGTTGAGAAAAATCCACAAGCTTACTGTAGTTTCAATATTTTCAACCAAAATTTCAGAATTTCAAAATTCGCCCAATCGAGGCGTTTTTAGCCTCATTTTGAAGCACATCCCATACCAAAACCGAAAAAATAAACTTCGAAAAAAGTTGAGAAAAATCCACAAGGTTACGGTAGTTTCAATATTTTCAACCAAAATTTCAGAATTTCAAAATTTGCCCAATCGAGGCGTTTTTGGCCTCATTTTGAAGCACTTTCCATACCAAAACCGAAAAAATAATTTTCGAAAAAAGTTGAGAAAAATCCACAAGGTTACGGTAGTTTCAATATTTTCAACCACAAGTTTCAAATTTTCAAAATTTGCCCAATCAAGGCGTTATTGGCCTCATTTTGAAGCACTTCCCATACCAAAACCGAATAAATAATTTTCGAAAAAAGTTGAGAAAAATCCACAAGCTTACGGTAGTTTCAATATTTTCAACCAAAATTTCAGAATTTCAAAATTTGCCCAATCGAGGCGTTTTTGGCCTCATTTTGAAGCACTTTCCATACCAAAACCGAAAAAATAATTTTCGAAAAAAGTTGAGAAAAGTCCACAAGCTTACGGTAGTTTCAATATTTTCAACCACAAGTTTCAAATTTTCAAAATTTGCCCAATCAAGGCGTTATTGGCCTCATTTTGAAGCACTTCCCATACCAAAACCGAATAAATAAATTTCGAAAAAAGTTGAGAAAAATCCACAAGCTTACGGTAGTTTCAATATTTTCAACCAAAATTTCAGAATTTCAAAATTCGCCCAATCGAGGCGTTTTTAGCCTCATTTTGAAGCACATCCCATACCAAAACCGAAAAAATAAACTTCGAAAAAAGTTGAGAAAAATCCACAAGGTTACGGTAGTTTCAATATTTTCAACCAAAAATTTCAGAATTTCAAAATTTGCCCAATCGAGGCGTTTTTGGCCTCATTTTGAAGCACTTTCCATACCAAAACCGAAAAAATAATTTTCGAAAAAAGTTGAGAAAAATCCACAAGGTTACGGTAGTTTCAATATTTTCAACCACAAGTTTCAAATTTTCAAAATTTGCCCAATCAAGGTGTTATTGGCCTCATTTTGAAGCACTTCCCATACCAAAACCGAATAAATAATTTTCGAAAAAAGTTGAGAAAAATCCACAAGCTTACGGTAGTTTCAATATTTTCAACCAAAATTTCAGAATTTCAAAATTTGCCCAATCGAGGCGTTTTTGGCCTCATTTTGAAGCACTTTCCATACCAAAACCGAAAAAATAATTTTCGAAAAAAGTTGAGAAAAATCCACTAGGTTACGGTAGTTTCAATATTTTCAACCACAAGTTTCAAATTTTCAAAATTTGCCCAATCAAGGTGTTATTGGCCTCATTTTGAAGCACTTCCCATACCAAAACCGAATAAATAATTTTCGAAAAAAGTTGAGAAAAATCCACAAGCTTACGGTAGTTTCAATATTTTCAACCAAAATTTCAGAATTTCAAAATTTGCCCAATCGAGGCGTTTTTGGCCTCATTTTGAAGCACTTTCCATACCAAAACCGAAAAAATAATTTTCGAAAAAAGTTGAGAAAAATCCACAAGGTTACGGTAGTTTCAATATTTTCAACCACAAGTTTCAAATTTTCAAAATTTGCCCAATCAAGGCGTTATTGGCCTCATTTTGAAGCACTTCCCATACCAAAACCGAATAAATAATTTTCGGAAAAAGTTGAGAAAAATCCACAAGCTTACGGTAGTTTCAATATTTTCAACCAAACTTTCAGAATTTCAAAATTTGCCCAATCGAGGCGTTTTTGGCCTCACTTTGAAGCACTTTCCATACCAAAACCGAAAAAATAATTTTCGAAAAAAGTTGAGAAAAATCCACAAGGTTACGGTAGTTTCAATATTTTCAACCACAAGTTTCAAATTTTCAAAATTTGCCCATTCAAAACGTTGTTGGCCTCATTTTGAAGCACATCCCATACCAAAACCGAAAAAATAAGTTTCGAAAAAAAAGTTGAGAAAAATCCACTAGGTTACGGTAGTTTCAATATTTTCAACCAAAAATTTCAGAACTTCAAAATTTGCCCAATCAAGGCGTTATTGGCCTTATTTTGAAGCACTTGTCATACCAAAACCGAAAAAATAAATTTTGAAAAAAGTTGAGAAAAGTCCACAAGCTTACGGTAGTTTCAATATTTTCAACCAAAAATTTCAGAACTTCAAAATTTGTCCAATCAAGGCGTTATTGGCCTCATTTCGAAGCACTTGCCATACCAAAACCGAAAAAATAATTTTCAAAAAAAGTTGAGTAATATCCACAAGCTTACGGTAGTTTCAATATTTTAAACCACAAGTTTCAAATTTTCAAAATTTGCCCAATCAAGGCGTTATTGGCCTCATTTTGAAGCACTTCCCATACCAAAACCGAATAAATAATTTTCGAAAAAAGTTGAGAAAAATCCACAAGCTTACGGTAGTTTCAATATTTTCAACCAAAATTTCAGAATTTCAAAATTTGCCCAATCGAGGCGTTTTTGGCCTCATTTTGAAGCACTTTCCATACCAAAACCGAAAAAATAATTTTCAAAAAAAGTTGAGAAAAATCCACTAGGTTACGGTAGTTTCAATATTTTCAACCAAAATTTCAGAATTTCAAAATTTGCCCAATCGAGGCGTTTTTAGCCTCATTTTGAAGCACTTGCCATACCAAAACCGAAAAAATAATTTTCAAAAAAAGTTGAGTAATATCCACAAGCTTACGGTAGTTTCAATATTTTCAACCACAAGTTTCAAATTTTCAAAATTTGCCCATTCAAAACGTTGTTGGCCTCATTTTGAAGCACATCCCATACCAAAACCGAAAAAATAAGTTTCGAAAAAAGTTGAGAAAAATCCACTAGGTTACGGTAGTTTCAATATTTTCAACCAAAAATTTCAGAACTTCAAAATTTGCCCAATCAAGGCGTTATTAGCCTCATTTTGAAGCACTTGCCATACCAAAACCGAAAAAATAAATTTTGAAAAAAGTTGAGAAAAGTCCACAAGCTTACGGTAGTTTCAATATTTTCAACCAAAAATTTCAGAACTTCAAAATTTGTCCAATCAAGGCGTTATTGGCCTCATTTCGAAGCACTTGCCATACCAAAACCGAAAAAATAATTTTCAAAAAAAGTTGAGTAATATCCACAAGCTTACGGTAGTTTCAATATTTTCAACCACAAGTTTCAAATTTTCAAAATTTGCCCAATCAAGGCGTTATTGGCCTCATTTTGAAGCACTTCCCATACCAAAACCGAATAAATAATTTTCGAAAAAAGTTGAGAAAAATCCACAAGCTTACGGTAGTTTCAATATTTTCAACCAAAATTTCAGAATTTCAAAATTTGCCCAATCGAGGCGTTTTTGGCCTCATTTTGAAGCACTTTCCATACCAAAACCGAAAAAATAATTTTCAAAAAAAGTTGAGTAATATCCACAAGCTTACGGTAGTTTCAATATTTTCAACCACAAGTTTCAAATTTTCAAAATTTGCCCATTCAAGACGTTGTTGGCCTCTGTTTGAAGCACTTTCAATACCATAATCACAAAAATAAGTTTCGAAAAAAGTTGAGAAAAATCCACTAGGTTACGGTAGTTTCAATATTTTCAACCAAAATTTCAGAATTTCAAAATTTGCCCAATCGAGGCGTTTTTAGCCTCATTTTGAAGCACTTGCCATACCAAAACCGAAAAAATAATTTTCAAAAAAAGTTGAGTAATATCCACAAGCTTACGGTAGTTTCAATATTTTCAACCACAAGTTTCAAATTTTCAAAATTTGCCCATTCAAAACGTTGTTGGCCTCATTTTGAAGCACATCCCATACCAAAACCGAAAAAATAAGTTTCGAAAAAAGTTGAGAAAAATCCACTAGGTTACGGTAGTTTCAATATTTTCAACCAAAAATTTCAGAACTTCAAAATTTGCCCAATCAAGGCGTTATTGGCCTCATTTTGAAGCACTTGCCATACCAAAACCGAAAAAATAAATTTTGAAAAAAGTTGAGAAAAGTCCACAAGCTTACGGTAGTTTCAATATTTTCAACCAAAAATTTCAGAACTTCAAAATTTGTCCAATCAAGGCGTTATTGGCCTCATTTCGAAGCACTTGCCATACCAAAACCGAAAAAATAATTTTCAAAAAAAGTTGAGTAATATCCACAAGCTTACGGTAGTTTCAATATTTTCAACCACAAGTTTCAAATTTTCAAAATTTGCCCAATCAAGGCGTTATTGGCCTCATTTTGAAGCACTTCCCATACCAAAACCGAATAAATAATTTTCGAAAAAAGTTGAGAAAAATCCACAAGCTTACGGTAGTTTCAATATTTTCAACCAAAATTTCAGAATTTCAAAATTTGCCCAATCGAGGCGTTTTTGGCCTCATTTTGAAGCACTTTCCATACCAAAACCGAAAAAATAATTTTCGAAAAAAGTTGAGAAAAATCCACAAGGTTACGGTAGTTTCAATATTTTCAACCACAAGTTTCAAATTTTCAAAATTTGCCCAATCAAGGCGTTATTGGCCTCATTTTGAAGCACTTCCCATACCAAAACCGAATAAATAATTTTCGAAAAAAGTTGAGAAAAATCCACAAGCTTACGGTAGTTTCAATATTTTCAACCAAAATTTCAGAATTTCAACATTTGCCCAATCGAGGCGTTTTTGGCCTCATTTTGAAGCACTTTCCATACCAAAACCGAATAAATAATTTTCGAAAAAAGTTGAGAAAAATCCACAAGCTTACGGTAGTTTCAATATTTTCAACCAAAATTTCAGAATTTCAAAATTTGCCCAATCAAGGCGCTACTGGCCTCATTTTGAAGCACTTTCCATACCAAAACCGAAAAAATGATTTTCGAAAAAAGTTGAGAAATATCCACAAGCTTACGGTAATTTCAATATTTTCAACCACAAGTTTCAAATTTTCAAAATTTGCCCATTCAAGACGTTGTTGGCCTCTGTTTGAAGCACTTTCAATACCATAATCACAAAAATAAGTTTCGAAAAAAGTTGAGAAAAATCCACAAGGTTACGGTAGTTTCAATATTTTCAACCAAAAATTTCAGAACTTCAAAATTTGCCCAATCAAGGCGTTATTGGCCTCATTTTGAAGCACTTGCCATACCAAAACCGAAAAAATAAATTTTGAAAAAAGTTGAGAAAAGTCCACAAGCTTACGGTAGTTTCAATATTTTCAACCAAAAATTTCAGAACTTCAAAATTTGTCCAATCAAGGCGCTACTGGCCTCATTTTGAAGCACTTTCCATACCAAAACCGAAAAAATAATTTTCAAAAAAAGTTGAGAAATATCCACAAGCTTACGGTAATTTCAATATTTTCAACCACAAGTTTCAAATTTTCAAAATTTGCCCATTCAAGACGTTGTTGGCCTCTGTTTGAAGCACTTTCAATACCATAATCACAAAAATAAGTTTCGAAAAAAGTTGAGAAAAATCCACAAGGTTACGGTAGTTTCAATATTTTCAACCACAAGTTTCAAATTTTCAAAATTTGCCCATTCAAGACGTTGTTGGCCTTATTTTGAAGCACATCCCATACCAAAACCGAAAAAATAAGTTTCGAAAAAAGTTGAGAAAAATCCACTAGGTTACGGTAGTTTCAATATTTTCAACCAAAATTTCAGAATTTCAAAATTTGCCCAATCAAGGCGCTACTGGCCTCATTTTGAAGCACTTTCCATACCAAAACCGAAAAAATGATTTTCGAAAAAAAGTTGAGAAATATCCACAAGCTTACGGTAATTTCAATATTTTCAACCACAAGTTTCAAATTTTCAAAATTTGCCCATTCAAGACGTTGTTGGCCTCTGTTTGAAGCACTTTCAATACCATAATCACAAAAATAAGTTTCGAAAAAAGTTGAGAAAAATCCACAAGGTTACGGTAGTTTCAATATTTTCAACCACAAGTTTCAAATTTTCAAAATTTGCCCATTCAAGACGTTGTTGGCCTTATTTTGAAGCACATCCCATACCAAAACCGAAAAAATAAGTTTCGAAAAAAGTTGAGAAAAATCCACTAGGTTACGGTAGTTTCAATATTTTCAACCAAAATTTCAGAATTTCAAAATTTGCCCAATCGAGGCGTTTTTGGCCTCATTTTGAAGCACTTTCCATACCAAAACCGAAAAAATAATTTTCAAAAAAAGTTGAGTAATATCCACAAGCTTACGGTAGTTTCAATATTTTCAACCACAAGTTTCAAATTTTCAAAATTTGCCCATTCAAGACGTTGTTGGCCTCTGTTTGAAGCACTTTCAATACCATAATCACAAAAATAAGTTTCGAAAAAAGTTGAGAAAAATCCACTAGGTTACGGTAGTTTCAATATTTTCAACCAAAATTTCAGAATTTCAAAATTTGCCCAATCGAGGCGTTTTTAGCCTCATTTTGAAGCACTTGCCATACCAAAACCGAAAAAATAATTTTCAAAAAAAGTTGAGTAATATCCACAAGCTTACGGTAGTTTCAATATTTTCAACCACAAGTTTCAAATTTTCAAAATTTGCCCATTCAAAACGTTGTTGGCCTCATTTTGAAGCACATCCCATACCAAAACCGAAAAAATAAGTTTCGAAAAAAGTTGAGAAAAATCCACTAGGTTACGGTAGTTTCAATATTTTCAACCAAAAATTTCAGAACTTCAAAATTTGCCCAATCAAGGCGTTATTGGCCTCATTTTGAAGCACTTGCCATACCAAAACCGAAAAAATAAATTTTGAAAAAAGTTGAGAAAAGTCCACAAGCTTACGGTAGTTTCAATATTTTCAACCAAAAATTTCAGAACTTCAAAATTTGTCCAATCAAGGCGTTATTGGCCTCATTTCGAAGCACTTGCCATACCAAAACCGAAAAAATAATTTTCGAAAAAAGTTGAGTAATATCCACAAGCTTACGGTAGTTTCAATATTTTCAACCACAAGTTTCAAATTTTCAAAATTTGCCCAATCAAGGCGTTATTGGCCTCATTTTGAAGCACTTCCCATACCAAAACCGAATAAATAATTTTCGAAAAAAGTTGAGAAAAATCCACAAGCTTACGGTAGTTTCAATATTTTCAACCAAAATTTCAGAATTTCAAAATTTGCCCAATCGAGGCGTTTTTGGCCTCATTTTGAAGCACTTTCCATACCAAAACCGAAAAAATAATTTTCGAAAAAAGTTGAGAAAAATCCACAAGGTTACGGTAGTTTCAATATTTTCAACCACAAGTTTCAAATTTTCAAAATTTGCCCAATCAAGGCGTTATTGGCCTCATTTTGAAGCACTTCCCATACCAAAACCGAATAAATAATTTTCGAAAAAAGTTGAGAAAAATCCACAAGCTTACGGTAGTTTCAATATTTTCAACCAAAATTTCAGAATTTCAACATTTGCCCAATCGAGGCGTTTTTGGCCTCATTTTGAAGCACTTTCCATACCAAAACCGAATAAATAATTTTCGAAAAAAGTTGAGAAAAATCCACAAGCTTACGGTAGTTTCAATATTTTCAACCAAAATTTCAGAATTTCAAAATTTGCCCAATCGAGGCGTTTTTGGCCTCATTTTGAAGCACTTTCCATACCAAAACCGAAAAAATAATTTTCAAAAAAAGTTGAGAAATATCCACAAGCTTACGGTAATTTCAATATTTTCAACCACAAGTTTCAAATTTTCAAAATTTGCCCATTCAAGACGTTGTTGGCCTCTGTTTGAAGCACTTTCAATACCATAATCACAAAAATAAGTTTCGAAAAAAGTTGAGAAAAATCCACAAGGTTACGGTAGTTTCAATATTTTCAACCACAAGTTTCAAATTTTCAAAATTTGCCCATTCAAGACGTTGTTGGCCTTATTTTGAAGCACATCCCATACCAAAACCGAAAAAATAAGTTTCGAAAAAAGTTGAGAAAAATCCACTAGGTTACGGTAGTTTCAATATTTTCAACCAAAATTTCAGAATTTCAAAATTTGCCCAATCAAGGCGCTACTGGCCTCATTTTGAAGCACTTTCCATACCAAAACCGAAAAAATGATTTTCGAAAAAAGTTGAGAAATATCCACAAGCTTACGGTAATTTCAATATTTTCAACCACAAGTTTCAAATTTTCAAAATTTGCCCATTCAAGACGTTGTTGGCCTCTGTTTGAAGCACTTTCAATACCATAATCACAAAAATAAGTTTCGAAAAAAGTTGAGAAAAATCCACAAGGTTACGGTAGTTTCAATATTTTCAACCACAAGTTTCAAATTTTCAAAATTTGCCCATTCAAGACGTTGTTGGCCTTATTTTGAAGCACATCCCATACCAAAACCGAAAAAATAAGTTTCGAAAAAAGTTGAGAAAAATCCACTAGGTTACGGTAGTTTCAATATTTTCAACCAAAATTTCAGAATTTCAAAATTTGCCCAATCAAGGCGCTACTGGCCTCATTTTGAAGCACTTTCCATACCAAAACCGAAAAAATAATTTTCGAAAAAAAGTTGAGAAATATCCACAAGCTTACGGTAATTTCAATATTTTCAACCACAAGTTTCAAATTTTCAAAATTTGCCCATTCAAGACGTTGTTGGCCTCTGTTTGAAGCACTTTCAATACCATAATCACAAAAATAAGTTTCGAAAAAAGTTGAGAAAAATCCACAAGGTTACGGTAGTTTCAATATTTTCAACCACAAGTTTCAAATTTTCAAAATTTGCCCATTCAAGACGTTGTTGGCCTTATTTTGAAGCACATCCCATACCAAAACCGAAAAAATAAGTTTCGAAAAAAGTTGAGAAAAATCCACTAGGTTACGGTAGTTTCAATATTTTCAACCAAAATTTCAGAATTTCAAAATTTGCCCAATCAAGGCGCTACTGGCCTCATTTTGAAGCACTTTCCATACCAAAACCGAAAAAATAATTTTCAAAAAAAGTTGAGAAATATCCACAAGCTTACGGTAATTTCAATATTTTCAACCACAAGTTTCAAATTTTCAAAATTTGCCCATTCAAGACGTTGTTGGCCTCTGTTTGAAGCACTTTCAATACCATAATCACAAAAATAAGTTTCGAAAAAAGTTGAGAAAAATCCACAAGGTTACGGTAGTTTCAATATTTTCAACCACAAGTTTCAGAATTTTCAAAATTTGCCCATTCAAGACGTTGTTGGCCTTATTTTGAAGCACATCCCATACCAAAACCGAAAAAATAAGTTTCGAAAAAAGTTGAGAAAAATCCACTAGGTTACGGTAGTTTCAATATTTTCAACCAAAATTTCAGAATTTCAAAATTTGCCCAATCAAGGCGTTATTGGCCTCATTTTGAAGCACTTTCCATACCAAAACCGAAAAAATAATTTTCGAAAAAAGTTGAGAAATATCCACAAGCTTACGGTAATTTCAATATTTTCAACCACAAGTTTCAGAATTTTCAAAATTTGCCCATTCAAGACGTTGTTGGCCTCATGTTTGAAGCACTTTCAATACCATAATCACAAAAATAAGTTTCGAAAAAAGTTGAGAAAAATCCACAAGGTTACGGTAGTTTCAATATTTTCAACCACAAGTTTCAGAATTTTCAAAATTTGCCCATTCAAGACGTTGTTGGCCTTATTTTGAAGCACATCCCATACCAAAACCGAAAAAATAAGTTTCGAAAAAAGTTGAGAAAAATCCACTAGGTTACGGTAGTTTCAATATTTTCAACCAAAATTTCAGAATTTCAAAATTTGCCCAATCAAGGCGCTACTGGCCTCATTTTGAAGCACTTTCCATACCAAAACCGAAAAAATGATTTTCGAAAAAAGTTGAGAAAAATCCACAAGGTTACGGTAGTTTCAATATTTTCAACCAAAAATTTCAGAATTTCAAAATTTGCCCAATCAAGGCGTTATTGGCCTCATTTTGAAGCACTTGCCATACCAAAACCGAAAAAATAAATTTTGAAAAAAGTTGAGAAATATCCACAAGCTTACGGTAGTTTCAATATTTTCAACCACAAGTTTCAGAATTTTCAAAATTTGCCCAATCAAGGCGTTGTTGGCCTCATGTTTGAAGCACTTTCCATACCAAAACCGACAAAAATAAGTTTCGAAAAAAGTTGAGAAAAATCCACAAGCTTACGGTAGTTTCAATATTTTCAACCAAAAATTTCAGAATTTCAAAATTTGCCCAATCAAGGCGTTATTGGCCTCATTTTGAAGCACATCCCATACCAAAACCGAATAAATAAATTTCGAAAAAAGTTGAGAAAAATCCACAAGCTTACGGTAGTTTCAATATTTTCAACCAAAATTTCAGAATTTCAAAATTTGCCCAATCAAGGCGTTATTGGCCTCATTTTGAAGCACATCCCATACCAAAACCGAATAAATAAATTTCGAAAAAAGTTGAGAAAAATCCACAAGCTTACGGTAGTTTCAATATTTTCAACCAAAAATTTCAGAATTTCAAAATTTGCCCAATCAAGGCGTTATTGGCCTCATTTTGAAGCACTTCCCATACCAAAACCGAAAAAATAAACTTCGAAAAAAGTTGAGAAAAATCCACAAGCTTACGGTAGTTTCAATATTTTCAACCAAAATTTCAGAATTTCAAAATTTGCCCAATCAAGGCGTTATTGGCCTCATTTTGAAGCACATCCCATACCAAAACCGAAAAAATAAACTTCGAAAAAAGTTGAGAAAAATCCACAAGCTTACGGTAGTTTCAATATTTTCAACCAAAATTTCAGAATTTCAAAATTTGCCCAATCAAGGCGTTATTGGCCTCATTTCGAAGCACTTGCCATACCAAAACCAAATAAATAAATTTCGAAAAAAGTTGAGAAAAATCCACAAGCTTACGGTAGTTTCAATATTTTCAACCAAAAATTTCAGAATTTCAAAATTTGCCCAATCGAGGCGTTATTGGCCTCATTTTGAAGCACTTCCCATACCAAAACCGAAAAAATAATTTTCGAAAAAAGTTGAGAAAAATCCACAAGCTTACGGTAGTTTCAATATTTTCAACCACAAATTTCAGAATTTCAAAATTTGCCCAATCAAGGCGTTATTGGCCTCATTTTGAAGCACTTTCCATACCAAAACCGAAAAAATAATTTTCGAAAAAAGTTGAGAAAAATCCACAAGCTTACGGTAGTTTCAATATTTTCAACCAAAATTTCAGAATTTCAAAATTTGCCCAATCAAGGCGTTATTGGCCTCATTTTGAAGCACTTTCCATACCAAAACCGAAAAAATAAATTTCGAAAAAAGTTGAGAAAAATCCACAAGCTTACGGTAGTTTCAATATTTTAAACCAAAAATTTCAGAATTTCAAAATTTGCCCAATCAAGGCGTTATTGGCCTCATTTTGAAGCACTTTCCATACCAAAACCGAAAAAATAAATTTCGAAAAAAGTTGAGAAAAATCCACAAGCTTACGGTAGTTTCAATATTTTCAACCAAAAATTTCAGAATTTCAAAATTTGCCCAATCGAGGCGTTATTGGCCTCATTTTGAAGCACTTTCCATACCAAAACCGAAAAAATAAACTTCGAAAAAAGTTGAGAAAAATCCACAAGCTTACGGTAGTTTCAATATTTTAAACCAAAAATTTCAGAATTTCAAAATTTGCCCAATCAAGGCGTTTTTGGCCTCATTTTGAAGCACTTTCCATACCAAAACCGAAAAAATAAATTTCGAAAAAAGTTGAGAAAAATCCACAAGCTTACGGTAGTTTCAATATTTTCAACCAAAAATTTCAGAATTTCAAAATTTGCCCAATCGAGGCGTTATTGGCCTCATTTTGAAGCACTTTCCATACCAAAACCGAAAAAATAAACTTCGAAAAAAGTTGAGAAAAATCCACAAGCTTACGGTAGTTTCAATATTTTCAACCAAAAATTTCAGAATTTCAAAATTTGCCCAATCAAGGCGTTATTGGCCTCATTTTGAAGCACTTTCCATACCAAAACCGAAAAAATAAATTTCGAAAAAAGTTGAGAAAAATCCACAAGCTTACGGTAGTTTCAATATTTTCAACCAAAATTTCAGAATTTCAAAATTTGCCCAATCAAGGCGTTATTGGCCTCATTTTGAAGCACTTTCCATACCAAAACCGAAAAAATAATTTTCGAAAAAAGTTGAAAAAAATCCACAAGCTTACGGTAGTTTCAATATTTTCAACCAAAAATTTCAGAATTTCAAAATTTTCCCAATCAAGGCGTTATTGGCCTCTTTTCGAAGCACTTGCTATACCAAAACCGGAAAAATAAATTTTGAAAAAAGTTGAGAAAAATCCACAAGCTTACGGTAGTTTCAATATTTTCAACCAAAATTTCAGAATTTCAAAATTTGCCCAATCGAGGCGTTTTTGGCCTCATTTTGAAGCACTTTCCATACCAAAACCGAAAAAATAATTTTCGAAAAAAGTTGAAAAAAATCCACAAGCTTACGGTAGTTTCAATATTTTCAACCAAAATTTCAGATTTTCAAAATTTTCCCAATCAAGGCGTTATTGGCCTCATTTCGAAGCACTTGCTATACCAAAACCGAAAAAAATAAATTTCGAAAAAAGTTGAGAAATATCCACAAGCTTACGGTAGTTTCAATATTTTCAACCAAAAATTTCAGAATTTCAAAATTTGCCCAATCGAGGCGTTTTTGGCCTCATTTTGAAGCACTTTCCATACCAAAACCGAAAAAATAAACTTCGAAAAAAGTTGAGAAAAATCCACAAGCTTACGGTAGTTTCAATATTTTAAACCAAAAATTTCAGAATTCCAAATTTTGCCCAATCGAGGCGTTTTTGGCCTCATTTTGAAGCACTTTCCATACCAAAACCGAAAAAAATAAATTTCGAAAAAAGTTGAGAAATATCCACAAGCTTACGGTAGTTTCAATATTTTAAACCAAAAATTTCAGAATTCCAAATTTTGCCCAATCGAGGCGTTTTTGGCCTCATTTTGAAGCACTTTCCATACCAAAACTGAAAAAATAAACTCCGAAAAAAGTTGAGAAAAATCCACAAGCTTACGGTAGTTTCAATATTTTCAACCAAAAATTTCAGAATTTCAAAATTTGCCCAATCAAGGCGTTATTGGCCTTATTTTGTAGCACTTTCCATACCAAAACCGAAAAAATAATTTTCGAAAAAAGTTGAAAAAAATCCACAAGCTTACGGTAGTTTCAATATTTTTTACCAAAATTTCAGAATTCCAAATTTTGCCCAATCGAGGCGTTTTTGGCCTCATTTTGAAGCACTTTCCATACCAAAACCGAAAAAATAAATTTCGAAAAAAGTTGAAAAAAATCCACAAGCTTACGGTAGTTTCAATATTTTCAACCAAAAATTTCAGAATTTCAAAATTTTCCCAATCAAGGCGTTATTGGCCTCATTTCGAAGCACTTGCTATACCAAAACCGGAAAAATAAATTTTGAAAAAAGTTGAGAAAAATCCACAAGCTTACGGTAGTTTCAATATTTTCAACCAAAATTTCAGAATTTCAAAATTTGCCCAATCGAGGCGTTTTTGGCCTCATTTTGAAGCACTTTCCATACCAAAACCGAAAAAATAATTTTCGAAAAAAGTTGAAAAAAATCCACAAGCTTACGGTAGTTTCAATATTTTCAACCAAAATTTCAGATTTTCAAAATTTTCCCAATCAAGGCGTTATTGGCCTCATTTCGAAGCACTTGCTATACCAAAACCGAAAAAATAAATTTCGAAAAAAGTTGAAAAAAATCCACAAGCTTACGGTAGTTTCAATATTTTCAACCAAAATTTCAGATTTTCAAAATTTTCCCAATCAAGGCGTTATTGGCCTCATTTCGAAGCACTTGCTATACCAAAACCGGAAAAATAAATTTTGAAAAAAGTTGAGAAAAATCGATAAGCTTACGGTAGTTTCAATATTTTCAACCAAAAATTTCAGAATTTCAAAATTTGCCCAATCGAGGCGTTTTTGGCCTCATTTTGAAGCACTTCCCATACCAAAACCGAAAAAATAATTTTCGAAAAAAGTTGAAAAAAATCCACAAGCTTACGGTAGTTTCAATATTTTAAACCAAAAAATTCAGAATTTCAAAATTTGCCCAATCAAGGCGTTTTTGGCCTCATTTTGAAGCACTTTCAATACCAAAACCGAAAAAATAAATTTCGAAAAAAGTTGAGAAAAATCCACAAGCTTACGGTAGTTTCAATATTTTTAACCAAAAATTTCAGAATTTCAAAATTTGCCCAATCAAGGCGTTATTGGCCTCATTTTGAAGCACTTTCAATACCAAAACCGAAAAAATAATTTTCGAAAAAAGTTGAAAAAAATCCACAAGGTTACGGTAGTTTCAATAGTTTCAACCAAAATTTCAGAATTTCAAAATTTGCCCAATCGAGGCGTTTTTGGCCTCATTTTGAAGCACTTTCCATACCAAAACCGAAAAAATAATTTTCGAAAAAAGTTGAGAAAAATCCACAAGCTTACGGTAGTTTCAATATTTTAAACCAAAAATTTCAGAATTTCAAAATTTGCCCAATCAAGGCGTTATTGGCCTCATTTTGAAGCACTTTCAATACCAAAACCGAAAAAATAAATTTCGAAAAAAGTTGAGAAAAATCCACAAGCTTACGGTAGTTTCAATATTTTCAACCAAAAATTTCAGAATTTCAAAATTTGCCCAATCAAGGCGTTATTGGCCTCATTTTGAAGCACTTTCCATACCAAAACCGAAAAAATAATTTTCGAAAAAAGTTGAAAAAAATCCACAAGGTTACGGTAGTTTCAATAGTTTCAACCAAAATTTCAGATTTTCAAAATTTGCCCAATCAAGGCGTTATTGGCCTCATTTTGAAGCACTTTCATCACCAAAACCGAAAAAATAATTTTCGAAAAAAGTTGAAAAAAATCCACAAGGTTACGGTAGTTTCAATAGTTTCAACCAAAATTTCAGATTTTCAAAATTTGCCCAATCAAGGCGTTATTGGCCTCATTTTGAAGCACTTTCCATACCAAAACCGAAAAAATAATTTTCGAAAAAAGTTGAAAAAAATCCACAAGCTTACGGTAGTTTCAATAGTTTCAACCAAAATTTCAGATTTTCAAAATTTGCCCAATCGAGGCGTTTTTGGCCTCATTTTGAAGCACTTTCATCACCAAAACCGAAAAAATAATTTTCGAAAAAAGTTGAAAAAAATCCACAAGGTTACGGTAGTTTCAATAGTTTCAACCAAAATTTCAGATTTTCAAAATTTGCCCAATCGAGGCGTTTTTGGCCTCATTTTGAAGCACTTTCATCACCAAAACCGAAAAAATAATTTTCGAAAAAAGTTGAAAAAAATCCACAAGGTTACGGTAGTTTCAATAGTTTCAACCAAAATTTCAGAATTTCAAAATTTGCCCAATCAAGGCGTTTTTGGCCTCATTTTGAAGCACTTTCCATACCAAAACCGAAAAAATAAATTTCGAAAAAAGTTGAGAAAAATCGACAAGCTTACGGTAGTTTCAATATTTTCAACCAAAATTTCAGAATTTCAAAATTTGCCCAATCGAGGCGTTTTTGGCCTCATTTTGAAGCACTTTCCATACCAAAACCGAAAAAATAAATTTCGAAAAAAGTTGAGAAAAATCCACAAGGTTACGGTAGTTTCAATAGTTTCAACCAAAATTTCAGATTTTCAAAATTTGCCCAATCGAGGCGTTTTTGGCCTCATTTTGAAGCACTTTCATCACCAAAACCGAAAAAATAATTTTCGAAAAAAGTTGAAAAAAATCCACAAGGTTACGGTAGTTTCAATAGTTTCAACCAAAATTTCAGATTTTCAAAATTTGCCCAATCAAGGCGTTATTGGCCTCATTTTGAAGCACTTTCAATACCAAAACTGAAAAAATAATTTTCGAAAAAAGTTGAAAAAAATCCACAAGGTTACGGTAGTTTCAATAGTTTCAACCAAAATTTCAGAATTTCAAAATTTGCCCAATCAAGGCGTTATTGGCCTCATTTTGAAGCACTTTCCATACCAAAACCGAAAAAATAAATTTCGAAAAAAGTTGAGAAAAATCCACAAGGTTACGGTAGTTTCAATAGTTTCAACCAAAATTTCAGATTTTCAAAATTTGCCCAATCAAGGCGCTATTGGCCTCATTTTGAAACACTTTCAATACCAAAACTGAAAAAATAATTTTCGAAAAAAGTTGAAAAAAATCCACAAGGTTACGGTAGTTTCAATAGTTTCAACCAAAATTTCAGATTTTCAAAATTTGCCCAATCAAGGCGTTATTGGCCTCATTTTGAAGCACTTTCCATACCAAAACCGAAAAAATAATTTTCGAAAAAAGTTGAAAAAAATCCACAAGGTTACGGTAGTTTCAATAGTTTCAACCAAAATTTCAGAATTTCAAAATTTGCCCAATCAAGGCGTTATTGGCCTCATTTTGAAGCACTTTCCATACCAAAACCGAAAAAATAAATTTCGAAAAAAGTTGAGAAAAATCGACAAGCTTACGGTAGTTTCAATATTTTCAACCAAAATTTCAGAATTTCAAAATTTGCCCAATCGAGGCGTTTTTGGCCTTATTTTGAAGCACTTTCCATACCAAAACCGAGTAAATAATTTTCGAAAAAAGTTGAGAAATATCCACAAGCTTACGGTAGTTTCAATATTTTAAACCAAAAATTTCAGAATTTCAAAATTCGCCCAATCAAGGCGTTATTGGCCTCATTTTGAAGCACTTTCCATACCAAAACTGAAAAAATAAACTTCGAAAAAAGTTGAGAAAAATCCACAAGCTTACGGTAGTTTCAATATTTTAAACCAAAAATTTCAGAATTTCAAAGTTTGCCCAATCAAGGCGTTATTGGCCTCATTTTGAAGCACTTCCCATACCAAAACCGAAAAAATAAATTTCGAAAAAAGTTGAGAAAAATCCACAAGGTTACGGTAGTTTCAATAGTTTCAACCAAAATTTCAGATTTTCAAAATTTGCCCAATCGAGGCGTTTTTGGCCTCATTTTGAAGCACTTTCATCACCAAAACCGAAAAAATAATTTTCGAAAAAAGTTGAAAAAAATCCACAAGGTTACGGTAGTTTCAATAGTTTCAACCAAAATTTCAGATTTTCAAAATTTGCCCAATCAAGGCGTTATTGGCCTCATTTTGAAGCACTTTCAATACCAAAACTGAAAAAATAATTTTCGAAAAAAGTTGAAAAAAATCCACAAGGTTACGGTAGTTTCAATAGTTTCAACCAAAATTTCAGAATTTCAAAATTTGCCCAATCAAGGCGTTATTGGCCTCATTTTGAAGCACTTTCCATACCAAAACCGAAAAAATAATTTTCGAAAAAAGTTGAAAAAAATCCACAAGGTTACGGTAGTTTCAATAGTTTCAACCAAAATTTCAGAATTTCAAAATTTGCCCAATCAAGGCGTTATTGGCCTCATTTTGAAGCACTTTCCATACCAAAACCGAAAAAATAAATTTCGAAAAAAGTTGAGAAAAATCCACAAGGTTACGGTAGTTTCAATAGTTTCAACCAAAATTTCAGATTTTCAAAATTTGCCCAATCAAGGCGTTATTGGCCTCATTTTGAAGCACTTTCAATACCAAAACTGAAAAAATAATTTTCGAAAAAAGTTGAAAAAAATCCACAAGGTTACGGTAGTTTCAATAGTTTCAACCAAAATTTCAGATTTTCAAAATTTGCCCAATCAAGGCGTTATTGGCCTCATTTTGAAGCACTTTCCATACCAAAACCGAAAAAATAATTTTCGAAAAAAGTTGAAAAAAATCCACAAGGTTACGGTAGTTTCAATAGTTTCAACCAAAATTTCAGATTTTCAAAATTTGCCCAATCAAGGCGTTATTGGCCTCATTTTGAAGCACTTTCCATACCAAAACCGAAAAAATAAATTTCGAAAAAAGTTGAGAAAAATCGACAAGCTTACGGTAGTTTCAATATTTTCAACCAAAATTTCAGAATTTCAAAATTTGCCCAATCGAGGCGTTTTTGGCCTTATTTTGAAGCACTTTCCATACCAAAACCGAGTAAATAATTTTCGAAAAAAGTTGAGAAATATCCACAAGCTTACGGTAGTTTCAATATTTTAAACCAAAAATTTCAGAATTTCAAAATTCGCCCAATCAAGGCGTTATTGGCCTCATTTTGAAGCACTTCCCATACCAAAACCGAGTAAATAATTTTCGAAAAAAGTTGAGAAATATCCACAAGCTTACGGTAGTTTCAATATTCTAAACCAAAAATTTCAGAATTTCAAAATTTGCCCAATCAAGGCGTTATTGGCCTCATTTTGAAGCACTTTCCATACCAAAACTGAAAAAATAAACTTCGAAAAAAGTTGAGAAAAATCCACAAGCTTACGGTAGTTTCAATATTTTAAACCAAAAATTTCAGAATTTCAAAATTTGCCCAATCAAGGCGTTATTGGCCTCATTTTGAAGCACTTTCCATACCAAAACTGAAAAAATAAACTTCGAAAAAAGTTGAGAAAAATCCACAAGCTTACGGTAGTTTCAATATTTTAAACCAAAATTTCAGAATTTCAAAATTCGCCCAATCAAGGCGTTATTGGCCTCATTTTGAAGCACTTTCCATACCAAAACCGAAAAAATAAACTTTGAAAAAAGTTGAGAAAAATCCACAAGCTTACGGTAGTTTCAATATTTTAAACCAATAATTTCAGAATTTCAAAATTTGCCCAATCAAGGCGTTATTGGCCTCATTTTGAAGCACTTTCCATACCAAAACTGAAAAAATAAACTTCGAAAAAAGTTGAGAAAAATCCACAAGCTTACGGTAGTTTCAATATTTTAAACCAAAAATTTCAGAATTTCAAAATTTGCCCAATCAAGGCGTTATTGGCCTCATTTCGAAGCACTTTCCATACCAAAACCGAAAAAATAATTTTCGAAAAAAGTTGAAAAAAATCCACAAGCTAGTCAGTTTCAAAAAGAGATATGCTCGGTCAGGGATCTCCTGCCTCACAAACTCTCTCTAAACCTGTATGAAAAGAAAGAACGGAAAGAACGAGAAAGAACACGATTTAGAATAAACTAACTGTTTATTCTCAAAAACTAGGCAACACAAGAAAAAGACACAAAAGAGTCCCGGACTCTAGAAAAAGACAATGAAACCTAACAAGTTTTGCACAGGCACCTACTCGTGACACTGAGCTCTCAGAAAGGATCAAAAAGGCTAAAAAGTGAAACCTAGAAAGCTATTTGGCACGTTCACCTGCTCGTGAACGGCCACTCAAAAGGAATGACGAGAATTCGTCGAAAGAAACCAGCAAAAGTGAATTTCCCGCTGCCTGTGCGCTAGGGCGCGCTTGCACTTGCGGGTGTTTGAGGCAATTCGGAAGCGAATTGTGCGGCTTTAAAAGAGTATTCGGAAAGAAATCACATAAGAATGTGACATCTCCGTCTTTTTCGAGCCCCTCTTACCACACGGCAATGGCATGGGAAAGCAAGAAAGGGAGCTGGTATTTCAGCACACTACATGCTGAACAATAGGGGAACAAAAAGGGACAAATACTACGGGGACAACCTAAACTTAAAAAGATAATTTCCTAAACTCAAGGGTGGGAATTTCTTAAGGGTTGGATAGGAAATAAGAAATAGATGATTAAACGATCATCTGATAATAAATACAAAAACAATGGCAAGAATAAATTATAACGAAAAATTGGGTGACATCTTCTGGAACAGCTATTCTGCAGATGTACTTGGCATGGAGTGAAGACACATAGAAGATCCTTGATCATACTGTAGCTGACGCTTCGGCGGATCATTGTGATGCTCATACTGGGGTTGACACGATGGTGTTGGATCCTTGAGAGGCCATGTTGGTTCCCTCGGAAGATTGGCGAAACCTGGTGGATCCTTTCCAGGAGACAAGACTCCTAGGTGACGTGACGATTCCATTTGAGGATCAGCTTGCTCCTGAATTATATGTTGATGTTGATCACGAAATTTTGTAGACAAGTAGCGCGCATCACACTCTCTCATTGATGAATTTATCCCCGGGCGGCTTTTCTTATCCCCACGAGAAGAAGGCTGTGTTTGAGTAACACCGCCAACGGCGACATCTCCCTCTTTTTCGGACGGATCTGGCGAAACGTTCACAGATTCTGGGACTCTTCCAGATCCATGACCCTTATCTGGCTCAAGCTCAGCGGAGATGATCCGATCTCCATGATCTGGAATCTTGTCTTCTTGGAGACAATCCTGACTGGAAGAATTGATAAATGACTTCAACGGGGGACCTTGACATAGCTCTATGTCGACAGCTTTCTTGCCGATCAGTTCACACTCTTCCTTTACATTCCTTGTACTCCTAGAAACCGACATTGACTCCATTTCAATCAGTTGATTCTCAATGTGCTCAGAACGAGTAACACGTTCCTCTTGCACTTCTTCTTTCATCATTGGACACACTTGTTCCGTTGATTCTTCAGAGACTTCATCTCTCAGCTTCTTGAGTTCTTTTATTTCTCCCTGAGCAATAACTTGACTCTTCTCTAGCATGACTGAATCCTCTCCAGAGTTACACAACATGAGAAAAGATTTCCCATTTTTGCTGACTTGGCAGACTGAAGCAGAAAGTTGATCTATTAACGGATGAACAATACAACACTTCTGATCACTGAAGTAGCCTTCTACCAATACTTCTACAACCTCTTGAGATCTCGGAGTCAGCAGAGTATCCCTCATCAATCGAATAGAACGATGACAGTCTTCAATGTATAACTGAATCCCTAATGCTTCAAAGTTATTGAAACCCAGAATTACATTGCTTCTTGCAACAGCGGCAACGTGGATCGGAATTTTCTCAGTTTTGCAACGCATTGAAGTCTCGAGAACAACTACGAACAACATCTTGATTAGCTCATTGTTAGCAGCCCTCACATTCTGTTTAACAGGTTCCTTCACAACGTTTCTCTCCCACTCCTTTCCTTTCACTTTAACGATATGCTTCCACATATCCTCCGACATGATCGAAACCGTTGCTCCACTGTCAATCATCAGCTCCACATCTACACCAGCAATTTTCCCATCCTCACATTTACTCCGACAGATACCATCAGGAGGTTCCGAAGCATTCACTTCCATACTACTTGCTACATACTCAAGCGTCGACACACTTGCATTGTATCTCGTAACGGCGGTTGACAATTGCTTTTGATCTACTTTCTGCGGACAGCTTCTAGCATAATGATATGGTGACTGACAAACAAAACAACTCTTTGAGCCTTTGGGAGCTTTCGAACAGGATGGCTCATGAAAACCTACTCGCTTACATTCCCCACATCCTTGAAACCCCAAAGCATCATCATTACTTTGCTTCACTTCATCATTCGGAACTGCTTGATACACATTGTCTCCCAGAGACTGCTGATTTGACTGACTCAACTGATTATCTGACGACGGAAAAGACTGCGAACTATTACTAGAACTAAACTGCACATTCTTGTTTGACGGATTGGCTTGATAGTTTTGACTTGGCGAGTTGAATCCATTCCGATTGTCCTTCGGAATGCACGGATTTTTTGGCTGGTGAGCATCTTGACGAGATCGCCCATTATTACCACTCCAATTCTTATCACCCTTCTTATCACCGCCCGAAGCTTCTTGACGAATCCTCTCCCTTTCCATCATTGCACGCTCCATTCTGATAGCCTTCTTTCTAGCTGCCTCATACTGTTCAACTTGCGGAAGATCATCGATCTTATCCTGAACCGCCGATGCCATATACTCATTGCTTGCAATTGCGCTGAGCAGTTTTGCAATTTTGATTGAAGCAATTTGTCGCGGACTAATCCCAACAAATGCACGCTTTGCAAGTTCATCGAGAGCCAAGCAATAGTCTTCTACAGTCTCATTCTCCCTCCTTCGCAGCTGTTCCCAACGAGTTTTCGCTCGATGAGACTCATCAGCCTCTGACACTCTCAGTCTATCTGACATCGCAGCAATGACTGTTTCGAAAGACTCTTTTTCGTATTCCGGAATACTCTTGAACACTTTCAAAGCTTTTCCTCCCAGGAAATTAGCTTCCAAAAGAATCATCTGCTGGTCATCACTGAGCCTTCCGTATTTCAACTTGAAAATACGAATGAAAGCTTCAAGCGACGTGGATTTCTCCTCAGCTGTGTACTTCGGCGGCTCCGGTAAACGATCTTCAGTTCGCATCTGTTGCATCATTGCGAACATTGCCATTTCCGACGATCTACCCATGTCCCAACTCGACTGATAATGCGGTTTAGCGAAGAACTTCTGTTCTTCTCCCCCATACTCTGGCGAATACCCATTCATCGTCTCGTTGTGCACACTCTCGCGCGCTCTCTCTTTTTCCAAGAAATACTCACCTGGAATACTTCCTTCAAACGGCTTTCTTCCTCCGGAAACCTTCATTCCTGTCCGATCGACGTTCTGACGTTGGAATTTCTCGTTTTCCTTCGATTGACTCCACTTTTCGCCTTCACTCCTTCCCAACACCTTCTTCACGGAAGAAGATGTCTTCAGTGATCGATTTTCTTCTTCAAGTAGTTTCTTGTCCAGCTCCAGATCCTTAATCATTGATCGGAGAGACTCGACAACTCTTGAATCCAATTTTGGCTCTTCATGTGACTTCGACGATGACGCGGTAGCGATTCTCTCTCGTTTCAGCTGAAAATTTTGACGAAGTTTCATTTCTCGTTTCAATTTATTCAATTCTGTCAGCTTTTCCTGTAGCTCTTCGACAGAATCGATTTCATTTTCTTGCAAGAAACGTACCATGTCTGTCGATGTTCCTTGATCTTCTTGATTTCCATCGGCGGCGATCATCGGTGGCGGTGGCGACGATGTGGACGGGATCTGCAAATTTTCAGCATCATTCTGTGATTTTGCTGCTTCTTTTTGCAGATTTTCCACCAATTTTATGTACTTTGCAAGCAACTCTTCTCTGCTATCAATCAGCTCTTCTTTTTCAACAACTAACTCGAAAACGATATTCACCAGTTTTGTGACATTGTGCTCACCCAAACTGGTTTTCTGCTTGATTTCGGCACGAAATTTCGCTTCAATTTCGTTATTCTTTGTAAGTCTCACCTGGCGTTCCTCGAGAAGCTTCAACTCGTCGACATCCATCCACGTGGCTGAATCGATCGACCTCTGGTCTTCTCGAAGAGCTTCTCGTTCTTTCCGAAGTTTTTCCTCGTCGTCCGAATCCATTTGAGACAATTTTTCTGCAAAAAATTGAATTTCTCGGTGTTACAGCGGAAAAGCAATGAGAAACTGACGAAGAAAGACGAAAATTGAAGAAAAGAGCGATATGAACGGCAAAAATTCAATGAAATCGGGTTGAAAATATTTCCTGGCGAAAATAATCGATAACTAGCTTCCGAAACAAATTCCGACACAAAACAGAGCTTCACACTTGTTTTCTAGCACGAAAAATCGATGAAACCCAACAAGAATCCTTCGGCAAAACTTGGATTCCTCTGAATTCCTTCTCAGTGCTCCGAAACTAGCAAAAATCGATAAAATTCACCGGAAATCTTCGTTTTCGGCGAAAAATCGATAATTCTTCCAGCAGAACTCTTCAGCGACACTCGGATTCTTCTGAACTCCTTCTCAGACACCCAGCGATGCGAAAAATCGATAAATTCCGGCAGCAATCTTCGACGAAACCCAAATGAACTGTCGGGCAAGGTTTTGCCTTGCAAAACAGCTTTTTCTTCAGCGAAAAACCTTCAGAATTCCTCCAGAATTCTCCTCCAGTTGGCGAATGTCTTCAGCGGTGCTTCTCGGCGGTGGTACTCTCGGCACGGGGATCGCCCGGCTCTGAGTTGCGGCGTCTTCGGCGGTGACTCTCTCGGCACAGGGATCGCCCGGCTCTGAGATGCGATTGATCCTCCTTTCTGACCACAACAGGACCGCTGTGTGATCAGAAACTCCAAAATTGTCGATGATCCTCCTTTCTTCGCTACACAGGACCGCTGTGAGCTCAGAAAATCCAACGATTGGCGATTCGGTTCGGCCCCCAAGTCAGTTTCAAAAAGAGATATGCTCGGTCAGGGATCTCCTGCCTCACAAACTCTCTCTAAACCTGTATGAAAAGAAAGAACGGAAAGAACGAGAAAGAACACGATTTAGAATAAACTAACTGTTTATTCTCAAAAACTAGGCAACACAAGAAAAAGACACAAAAGAGTCCCGGACTCTAGAAAAAGACAATGAAACCTAACAAGTTTTGCACAGGCACCTACTCGTGACACTGAGCTCTCAGAAAGGATCAAAAAGGCTAAAAAGTGAAACCTAGAAAGCTATTTGGCACGTTCACCTGCTCGTGAACGGCCACTCAAAAGGAATGACGAGAATTCGTCGAAAGAAACCAGCAAAAGTGAATTTCCCGCTGCCTGTGCGCTAGGGCGCGCTTGCACTTGCGGGTGTTTGAGGCAATTCGGAAGCGAATTGTGCGGCTTTAAAAGAGTATTCGGAAAGAAATCACATAAGAATGTGACAAGCTTACGGTAGTTTCAATATTTTTAACCAAAATTTCAGATTTTCAAAATTTGCCCAATCAAGGCGTTATTGGCCTCATTTTGAAGCACTTTCCATACCAAAACCGAAAAAATAATTTTCGAAAAAAGTTGAAAAAAATCCACAAGCTTACGGTAGTTTCAATATTTTTAACCAAAATTTCAGAATTCCAAATTTTGCCCAATCGAGGCGTTTTTGGCCTCATTTTGAAGCACTTTCCATACCAAAACCGAAAAAATTAACTTCGAAAAAAGTTGAGAAATATCCACAAGCTTACGGTAGTTTCAATATTTTCAACCAAAAATTTCAGATTTTCAAAATTTGCCCAATCAAGGCGTTATTGGCCTCATTTTGAAGCACTTTCCATACCAAAACCGAAAAAATAATTTTCGAAAAAAGTTGAGAAAAATCCACAAGCTTACGGTAGTTTCAATATTTTCAACCAAAAATTTCAGAATTTCAAAATTTGCCCAATCAAGGCGTTATTGGCCTTATTTTGTAGCACTTTCCATACCAAAACCGAAAAAATAATTTTCGAAAAAAGTTGAAAAAAATCCACAAGCTTACGGTAGTTTCAATATTTTTTACCAAAATTTCAGAATTCCAAATTTTGCCCAATCGAGGCGTTTTTGGCCTCATTTTGAAGCACTTTCCATACCAAAACCGAAAAAATAAATTTCGAAAAAAGTTGAAAAAAATCCACAAGCTTACGGTAGTTTCAATACCAGTCGGTTTGAGCCCCTGCCGGGGGCTCAACCTCCTGGCTTTTGTGCACAGTATCTTACACTGGAATAACTAATTTCTGAATATGCCATTTCAGAGTGCCCGAACCTTTAAGTATTTCAATTTTCAAAAATCTTTATGTCCACCTCTGATAGAATCTCACCCTGGCTAGGCAGTGTTTCCGAGTTTCTTCATGGCAGACTGCCTTTCTCTGGGTAACAGAATACAATTTTTCGAATTTCTAAAGTCTCTAATTTCGAACAAAAGTTCGAAATTTTTTGAATTTCTTCATTTTCCGAGTTTTTCTTCGGGTTTTCTGAATTTCGGAAGCTTAGAATTACACACATGAATTACTTTATCTAAGCCTTCGGTTTTCGATTACACTAAAACTATAGGAAAGCTAGAATATTTTCCGGATTCCCTGTTTCCCGGATGCAAACATTTCAGAAAGTTCGAGACATTTCTGGAATTTTTCGAATTTTTCTGGAACTTTCTAGAATGTTTTGGAATTTCCTGAAATTTTTTGGAAACCTCTACATTTCTGGACTTTCCCGGATTGTTCTAGGATGTTCGGAAATTTTCTGAAATTAACGGAATTTTCTAGAATACCGTATTTCCTCTAATAGAAGTCCACCTCTATTTGAAGCCTACCTCTAATAGAAGCCCACCCCGCGAGATGCTTCGAAAAATAGAAACCCACCATCTAATAGAAGCCCATGGACTTTTTTTCAATTTTTAAATTTCTCAATTTCTGATCTACACAGTTGCTAAATATTGAATTTCGAGATTTTGAAATCTCAGAATTTCATAAATTCGGAATTTTGGAGTTTAGGATTGTAGATTGAAAACTTCGAATTGAAAAAAAACACCGAATTTCGGAGTTTTTCACTTCCGAATTGTCAAATTTCTGATTTTTCATACAAATTTTTTTTTGAAAATTAATCATTGAAAAACAGAAGCCCACCCTCTAATTGAAGCCCACTTCTAATAGAAGCCCATGGGCTTCTATTAGAGGAAATACGGTATTCTGGAATACTCTTGAATTTCCAAGACTATTTCAAAATTATCTCGAGCTTTCTAGAATGTTTTGAAACTTTCTATAATTTTCTTGAACTTTCCAGAATGTTTTAGAATTTTCCGGAGTTTTGTCGTCATTTTCTTTATGTTCTTAATTGTCATTTTCTTTATGTTCTTGAAAACTTCTGAAACATTCTGGAAACGTTTGGAAATTTTTGGAATTTCCCGGATTGTTCTAGAATGTTAATGTTCTGGAACTTTTAAGAATCCCTTCTTTCCGAAATTTTCCTTGTTTGAGTTTCCGATGTTTCCGAACAAAAAACGTGAAGTTGAGAAGTTGAGAAAATCCAAGTTCAGAGGCTTGGTTTTGAAACTTCATCAGTTTGAAAATTGTTATATTTTTTCGAATTTCAAACATTTCTGTATTTCTCACTTTCTGATTTTTTCGAAAGTTCCAAAATTTTGAAACTCAGGAAATCCAAAACCGGAGCTCAAAATTCTTTGATATTTTTCAAAAATCATTTTTACATTAATGATTTTCATTTCTAAATTTAAATTTCGACTTTTTGGAATTCAGAAAACGGATTCCGAATTTTTTAATTTGAAAATTGAGCAATCAGAAACTAAACCGTTATAAAGCTTTGGAATTCAATGGCTTCAAAAAACCAAACCTAAAGAAACTCCTGTGTTCTCTTGGAAAATCATTTTTGTTGATTTTTGGATTGAAAATGATTTTCGAAGAAAAAATTTCAAGAATACGGCCTCAGAAAGTATTAGAAGTGTGAAAATAATAGCGGTAGAACCAAATATACTATAAGACGCATTTCCAATACGCCAAATGATCGAAATTGAAGTGAATAACGAAAAAAACGAACATTTTTCAAAATTTTTCATTTTTGATACTTTAGCTCATTTTCATGTGGGTAGCACATAAATATGCCAAAAACCTGTTTTTCAGAACTTCCTGAAGTTTTTGTGAGTTTCAGCATAATTTTGAAAATTTCGATTCTCAACTGTATATGTTCCTTATTAGCTAGAAGGCCCAGGACACCATGGGCATGAAGCGCTCGGTAGTCCATGACTACATACCACACACCACTATAGAAGTCCCACGTCCCTCTGAGTTATTCAAGTAAATGTCCGAAACAGACACACACACAGACACACAGAAAAGTTTCCTTAGTAAGAAGTAGATTTTCAACCAAAAATTTCAGAATTTCAAAATTTTCCCAATCAAGGCGTTATTGGCCTCATTTCGAAGCACTTGCTATACCAAAACCGGAAAAATAAATTTTGAAAAAAGTTGAGAAAAATCCACAAGCTTACGGTAGTTTCAATATTTTCAACCAAAATTTCAGATTTTCAAAATTTGCCCAATCGAGGCGTTTCTGGCCTCATTTTGAAGCACTTGCTATACCAAAACCGAAAAAATGATTTTCGAGAAAAGTTGAGAAAAATCGATAAGCTTACGGTAGTTTCAATATTTTAAACCAAAAATTTCAGAATTTCAAAATTCGCCCAATCAAGGCGTTATTGGCCTCATTTTGAAGCACTTCCCATACCAAAACCGAGTAAATAATTTTCGAAAAAAGTTGAGAAATATCCACAAGCTTACGGTAGTTTCAATATTTTAAACCAAAAATTTCAGAATTTCAAAATTTGCCCAATCAAGGCGATATTGGCCTCATTTTGAAGCACTTTCCATACCAAAACCGAAAAAATAAACTTCGAAAAAAGTTGAGAAAAATCCACAAGCTTACGGTAGTTTCAATATTTTAAACCAAAAATTTCAGAATTTCAAAATTTGCCCAATCAAGGCGATATTGGCCTCATTTTGAAGCACTTTCCATACCAAAACTGAAAAAATAAACTTCGAAAAAAGTTGAGAAAAATCCACAAGCTTACGGTAGTTTCAATATTTTAAACCAAAAATTTCAGAATTTCAAAATTTGCCCAATCAAGGCGATATTGGCCTCATTTTGAAGCACTTTCCATACCAAAACTGAAAAAATAAACTTCGAAAAAAGTTGAGAAAAATCCACAAGCTTACGGTAGTTTCAATATTTTAAACCAAAAATTTCAGAATTTCAAAATTTGCCCAATCAAGGCGATATTGGCCTCATTTTGAAGCACTTTCCATACCAAAACTGAAAAAATAAACTTCGAAAAAAGTTGAGAAAAATCCACAAGCTTACGGTAGTTTCAATATTTTAAACCAAAAATTTCAGAATTTCAAAATTTTGCCCAATCGAGGCGTTTTTGGCCTCATTTTGAAGCACTTTCCATACCAAAACCGAAAAAAATAAATTTCGAAAAAAGTTGAGAAATATCCACAAGCTTACGGTAGTTTCAATATTTTCAACCAAAAATTTCAGAATTTCAAAATTTGCCCAATCAAGGCGATATTGGCCTCATTTTGAAGCACTTTCCATACCAAAACCGAAAAAATAAACTTCGAAAAAAGTTGAGAAAAATCCACAAGCTTACGGTAGTTTCAATACAGTGCGGTCAATATCTTTAAGACCCCCCTTGATTTTGGAAGCTCAGAAAAAACTAGAAAAGATATCAAAAAACTGTAAACGCCATTCGATTCACAATCAAAAATAACCCCGGGATACGAAGTTTCATAAATTTAGCACTATCCCTGTCCGTGTACCATCCAAAAAACCGATATGCAAGCGGTCAATATCTTTAAGACCCCCCGGTTTTTTCGATGTTGCAGTGATAATTTTCATGAGGAAATTTTTTGGAAGTATAAAATGTCAGTCTGAAAATTGTTTTTAGGTAGTTCCAAAGCAAATAAGAACGGTTTCTGAAAGTTTCGCGATCAGAAATTGGGTTCTAAAAATTCATCTCACGATTTTAGCTATTTTTGAGAGAAATTTTGGTTTTATGGAGAAATACAGAGTTCTACATGATGGAATTATATGAAATTTCATATTTTCAGAAAGCTCTTAACCTCTTTTTGATGACTCAGTCATTTGGTAGAGATTCAAGCAGAATTCATATGGGTACAGACTCTTAAAGTTGGAGCTGGGCCGGTTGATATGTTCTGGGGCTAACATTGAGAAGATTTTTGAGACAGTTCGGTCAATTATTATTAATCAAGTAATTTGATAACCCAAAAGGGGATAAGAGTTATCTAATAAGATGAAATTGGGTGGAATTCCATCAAGTAGAACTCTGTATTTCTCCATAAAACCAAAATTTCTTTCAAAAATAGCTAAAATCGTGAGATGAATTTTTAGAAGCCAATTTCTGATCGCGAAACTTTCAGAAACCGTTTTTATTTGCTTCAAAACTACCTAAAAACAATTTTCAGACTGACATTTTATACTTCCAAAAAATTTCCTCATGAAAATTATCACTGCAACATCAAAAAATCCGGGGGGTCTTAAAGATATTGACCGCTTGCATATCGGTTTTTTGGATGGTACACGGACATGGAAAGTGCTAAATTTATGAAACTTCGTATCCTGGGGTTATTTTTGATTGTGAATCGAATGGCGTTTACCGTGTTTTGATATCTTTTCTAGTTTTTTCTGTGCGTCCAAAATCAAGGGGGGTCTTAAAGATATTGACCGCACTGTATTTTCAACCAAAAATTTCAGAATTTTAAAATTTGCCCAATCAAGGCGTTATTGGCCTCATTTCGAAGCACTTGCTATACCAAAACCGGAAAAATAAATTTTGAAAAAAGTTGAAAAAAATCCACAAGGTTACGGTAGTTTCAATATTTTCAACCAAAATTTCAGATTTTCAAAAGTTGCCCAATCGAGGCGTTTTTGGCCTCATTTTGAAGCACTTTCAATACCAAAACCGAAAAAATAATTTTCGAAAAAAGTTGAGAAAAATCCACAAGCTTACGGTAGTTTCAATAGTTTCAACCACAAGTTTCAAGTTTTCAAAATTTGCCCAATCAAGACGTTGTTGGCCTCTGTTTGAAGCACTTTCAATACCAAAACCGAAAAAATAATTTTCGAAAAAAGTTGAAAAAAATCCACAAGGTTACGGTAGTTTCAATATTTTCAACCAAAATTTCAGATTTTCAAAAGTTGCCCAATCGAGGCGTTTTTGGCCTCATTTTGAAGCACTTTCAATACCAAAACCGAAAAAATAATTTTCGAAAAAAGTTGAGAAAAATCCACAAGCTTACGGTAGTTTCAATAGTTTCAACCACAAGTTTCAAGTTTTCAAAATTTGCCCAATAAAGACGTTGTTGGCCTCTGTTTGAAGCACTTTCAATACCAAAACCGAAAAAATAATTTTCGAAAAAAGTTGAAAAAAATCCACAAGCTTACGGTAGTTTCAATATTTTCAACCAAAATTTCAGATTTTCAAAATTTTCCCAATCAAGGCGTTATTGGCCTCATTTCGAAGCACTTGCTATACCAAAACCGAAAAAATAAATTTCGAAAAAAGTTGAAAAAAATCCACAAGCTTACGGTAGTTTCAATATTTTCAACCAAAATTTCAGATTTTCAAAATTTTCCCAATCAAGGCGTTATTGGCCTCATTTCGAAGCACTTGCTATACCAAAACCGAAAAAATGATTTTCGAGAAAAGTTGAGAAAAATCGATAAGCTTACGGTAGTTTCAATATTTTCAACCAAAAATTTCAGAATTTCAAAATTCGCCCAATCAAGGCGTTATTGGCCTCATTTTGAAGCACTTCCCATACCAAAACCGAGTAAATAATTTTCGAAAAAAGTTGAGAAATATCCACAAGCTTACGGTAGTTTCAATATTTTAAACCAAAAATTTCAGAATTTCAAAATTTGCCCAATCAAGGCGTTATTGGCCTCATTTTGAAGCACTTTCCATACCAAAACTGAAAAAATAAACTTCGAAAAAAGTTGAGAAAAATCCACAAGCTTACGGTAGTTTCAATATTTTAAACCAAAAATTTCAGAATTTCAAAATTTGCCCAATCAAGGCGTTATTGGCCTCATTTTGAAGCACTTTCCATACCAAAACCGAAAAAATAAACTTTGAAAAAAGTTGAGAAAAATCCACAAGCTTACGGTAGTTTCAATATTTTCAACCAAAAATTTCAGAATTTCAAAATTTGCCCAATCAAGGCGTTATTGGCCTCATTTTGAAGCACTTTCCATACCAAAACTGAAAAAATAAACTTCGAAAAAAGTTGAGAAAAATCCACAAGCTTACGGTAGTTTCAATATTTTCAACCAAAAATTTCAGAATTTCAAAATTTGCCCAATCAAGGCGTTTTTGGCCTCATTTTGAAGCACTTTCCATACCAAAACTGAAAAAATAAACTTCGAAAAAAGTTGAGAAAAATCCACAAGCTTACGGTAGTTTCAATATTTTAAACCAAAAATTTCAGAATTTCAAAATTTGCCCAATCAATGCGTTATTGGCCTCATTTTGAAGCACTTTTCATACCAAAACCGAAAAAATAAACTTCGAAAAAAGTTGAAAAAAATCCACAAGGTTACGGTAGTTTCAATAGTTTCAACCAAAATTTCAGATTTTCAAAATTTGCCCAATCAAGGCGTTATTGGCCTCATTTTGAAGCACTTTCCATACCAAAACCGAAAAAATAAATTTCGAAAAAAGTTGAGAAAAATCGACAAGCTTACGGTAGTTTCAATATTTTCAACCAAAATTTCAGAATTTCAAAATTTGCCCAATCAAGGCGTTATTGGCCTCATTTTGAAGCACTTTCCATACCAAAACCGAAAAAATAAATTTCGAAAAAAGTTGAGAAAAATCGACAAGCTTACGGTAGTTTCAATATTTTCAACCAAAATTTCAGAATTTCAAAATTTGCCCAATCGAGGCGTTTTTGGCCTCATTTTGAAGCACTTTCCATACCAAAACCGAGTAAATAATTTTCGAAAAAAGTTGAGAAATATCCACAAGCTTACGGTAGTTTCAATATTTTAAACCAAATATTTCAGAATTTCAAAATTCGCCCAATCAAGGCGTTATTGGCCTTATTTTGAAGCACTTCCCATACCAAAACCGAGTAAATAATTTTCGAAAAAAGTTGAGAAATATCCACAAGCTTACGGTAGTTTCAATATTTTAAACCAAAAATTTCAGAATTTCAAAATTTGCCCAATCAAGGCGTTATTGGCCTCATTTTGAAGCACTTTCCATACCAAAACTGAAAAAATAAACTTCGAAAAAAGTTGAGAAAAATCCACAAGCTTACGGTAGTTTCAATATTTTAAACCAAAATTTCAGAATTTCAAAATTCGCCCAATCAAGGCGTTATTGGCCTCATTTTGAAGCATTTTCCATACCAAAACCGAAAAAATAAACTTTGAAAAAAGTTGAGAAAAATCCACAAGCTTACGGTAGTTTCAATATTTTAAACCAAAAATTTCAGAATTTCAAAATTTGCCCAATCAAGGCGTTATTGGCCTCATTTTGAAGCACTTTCCATACCAAAACTGAAAAAATAAACTTCGAAAAAAGTTGAGAAAAATCCACAAGCTTACGGTAGTTTCAATATTTCAAACCAAAAATTTCAGAATTTCAAAATTCGCCCAATCAAGGCGTTATTGGCCTCATTTCAAAGCACTTTCCATACCAAAACCGAAAAAATAATTTTCGAAAAAAGTTGAAAAAAATCCACAAGCTTACGGTAGTTTCAATATTTTTAACCAAAATTTCAGAATTCCAAATTTTGCCCAATCGAGGCGTTTTTGGCCTCATTTTGAAGCACTTTCCATACCAAAACCGAAAAAATATATTTCGAAAAAAGTTGAAAAAAATCCACAAGCTTACGGTAGTTTCAATATTTTTAACCAAAATTTCAGATTTTCAAAATTTGCCCAATCAAGGCGTTATTGGCCTCATTTTGAAGCACTTTCCATACCAAAACTGAAAAAATAATTTTCGAAAAAAGTTGAAAAAAATCCACAAGCTTACGGTAGTTTCAATATTTTTAACCAAAATTTCAGAATTCCAAATTTTGCCCAATCGAGGCGTTTTTGGCCTCATTTTGAAGCACTTTCCATACCAAAACCGAAAAAATAATTTTCGAAAAAAGTTGAAAAAAATCCACAAGCTTACGGTAGTTTCAATATTTCAAACCAAAAATTTCAGAATTTCAAAATTCGCCCAATCAAGGCGTTATTGGCCTCATTTCGAAGCACTTTCCATACCAAAACCGAAAAAATAATTTTCGAAAAAAGTTGAAAAAAATCCACAAGCTTACGGTAGTTTCAATATTTTTAACCAAAATTTCAGAATTCCAAATTTTGCCCAATCGAGGCGTTTTTGGCCTCATTTTGAAGCACTTTCCATACCAAAACCGAAAAAATAATTTTCGAAAAAAGTTGAAAAAAATCCACAAGCTTACGGTAGTTTCAATATTTTTAACCAAAATTTCAGATTTTCAAAATTTGCCCAATCAAGGCGTTATTGGCCTCATTTTGAAGCACTTTCCATACCAAAACCGAAAAAATAATTTTCGAAAAAAGTTGAAAAAAATCCACAAGCTTACGGTAGTTTCAATATTTTTAACCAAAATTTCAGAATTCCAAATTTTGCCCAATCGAGGCGTTTTTGGCCTCATTTTGAAGCACTTTCCATACCAAAACCGAAAAAATAAACTTCGAAAAAAGTTGAGAAATATCCACAAGCTTACGGTAGTTTCAATATTTTCAACCAAAAATTTCAGATTTTCAAAATTTGCCCAATCAAGGCGTTATTGGCCTCATTTTAAAGCACTTTCCATACCAAAACCGAAAAAATAATTTTCGAAAAAAGTTGAGAAAAATCCACAAGCTTACGGTAGTTTCAATATTTTAAACCAAAAATTTCAGAATTCCAAATTTTGCCCAATCGAGGCGTTTTTGGCCTTATTTTGAAGCACTTTCCATACCAAAACCGAAAAAAATAAATTTCGAAAAAAGTTGAGAAAAATCCACAAGCTTACGGTAGTTTCAATATTTTAAACCAAAAATTTCAGAATTTCAAAATTTGCCCAATCGAGGCGTTTTTGGCCTCATTTTGAAGCACTTTCCATACCAAAACCGAAAAAATAAATTTCGAAAAAAGTTGAGAAAAATCCACAAGCTTACGGTAGTTTCAATATTTTCAACCAAAAATTTCAGAATTTCAAAATTTGCCCAATCGAGGCGTTTTTGGCCTCATTTTGAAGCACTTTCCATACCAAAACCGAAAAAATAATTTTCGAAAAAAGTTGAGAAAAATCCACAAGCTTACGGTAGTTTCAATATTTTAAACCAAAAATTTCAGATTTTCAAAATTTGCCCAATCGAGGCGTTTTTGGCCTCATTTTGAAGCACTTTCCATACCAAAACCGAAAAAATAAATTTCGAAAAAAGTTGAGAAAAATCCACAAGCTTACGGTAGTTTCAATATTTTAAACCAAAAATTTCAGATTTTCAAAATTTGCCCAATCAAGGCGTTATTGGCCTCATTTTGAAGCACTTTCCATACCAAAACCGAAAAAATAATTTTCGAAAAAAGTTGAGAAAAATCCACAAGCTTACGGTAGTTTCAATATTTTAAACCAAAAATTTCAGAATTTCAAAATTTGCCCAATCAAGGCGTTATTGGCCTCTTTTTGAAGCACTTTCCATACCAAAACTGAAAAATAAACTTCGAAAAAAGTTGAGAAAAATCCACAAGCTTACGGTAGTTTCAATATTTTAAACCAAAAATTTCAGAATTTCAAAATTTGCCCAATCGAGGCGTTTTTGGCCTCATTTTGAAGCACTTTCCATACCAAAACCGAAAAAATAAATTTCGAAAAAAGTTGAGAAAAATCCACAAGCTTACGGTAGTTTCAATATTTTCAACCAAAAATTTCAGAATTTCAAAATTTGCCCAATCAAGGCGTTATTGGCCTCATTTTGAAGCACTTTCCATACCAAAACTGAAAAATAAACTTCGAAAAAAGTTGAGAAAAATCCACAAGCTTACGGTAGTTTCAATATTTTAAACCAAAAATTTCAGAATTTCAAAATTTGCCCAATCAAGGCGTTATTGGCCTCATTTCGAAGCACTTTCCATACCAAAACCGAAAAAATAAACTTCGAAAAAAGTTGAGAAAAATCCACAAGCTTACGGTAGTTTCAATATTTTCAACCAAAAATTTCAGAATTTCAAAATTTGCCCAATCAACGCGTTATTGGCCTTATTTTGTAGCACTTTCCATACCAAAACCGAAAAAATAATTTTCGAAAAAAGTTGAAAAAAATCCACAAGGTTACGGTAGTTTCAATATTTTTTACCAAAATTTCAGAATTCCAAATTTTGCCCAATCGAGGCGTTTTTGGCCTCATTTTGAAGCACTTTCCATACCAAAACCGAAAAAATAAATTTCGAAAAAAGTTGAAAAAAATCCACAAGCTTACGGTAGTTTCAATATTTTCAACCAAAAATTTCAGAATTTCAAAATTTTCCCAATCAAGGCGTTATTGGCTTCATTTCGAAGCACTTGCTATACCAAAACCGAAAAAATAATTTTCGAAAAAAGTTGAAAAAAATCCACAAGGTTACGGTAGTTTCAATAGTTTCAACCACAAGTTTCAAGTTTTCAAAATATGCCCAATCAAGACGTTGTTGGCCTCTGTTAAAAGAACTTTCAATACCAAAACCGAAAAAATAATTTTCGAAAAAAGTTGAGAAAAATCGATAAGCTTACGGTAGTTTCAATATTTTCAACCAAAAATTTCAGAATTTCAAAATTTGCCCAATCGAGGCGTTTTTGGCCTCATTTTGAAGCACTTCCCATACCAAAACCGAATAAATAAATTTCGAAAAAAGTTGAGAAAAATCGACAAGCTTACGGTAGTTTCAATATTTTCAACCAAAATTTCAGAATTTTAAAATTTGCCCAATCGAGGCGTTTTTGGCCTCATTTTGAAGCACTTTCAATACCAAAACCGAAAAAATAATTTCCGAAAAAAGTTGAAAAAAATCCACAAGGTTACGGTAGTTTCAATAGTTTCAACCAAAATTTCAGATTTTCAAAATTTGCCCAATCAAGGCGTTATTGGCCTCATTTTGAAGCACTTTCCATACCAAAACCGAAAAAATAAATTTCGAAAAAAGTTGAGGAAAATCGACAAGCTTACGGTAGTTTCAATATTTTCAACCAAAATTTCAGAATTTCAAAATTTGCCCAATCAAGGCGTTATTGGCCTCATTTTGAAGCACTTTCCATACCAAAACCGAAAAAATAAATTTCGAAAAAAGTTGAGGAAAATCGACAAGCTTACGGTAGTTTCAATATTTTCAACCAAAATTTCAGAATTTCAAAATTTGCCCAATCAAGGCGTTATTGGCCTCATTTTGAAGCACTTTCAATACCAAAACCGAAAAAATAATTTTCGAAAAAAGTTGAAAAAAATCCACAAGGTTACGGTAGTTTCAATAGTTTCAACCAAAATTTCAGATTTTCAAAATTTGCCCAATCAAGGCGTTATTGGCCTCATTTTGAAGCACTTTCCATACCAAAACCGAAAAAATAAATTTCGAAAAAAGTTGAGGAAAATCGACAAGCTTACGGTAGTTTCAATATTTTCAACCAAAATTTCAGAATTTCAAAATTTGCCCAATCAAGGCGTTATTGGCCTCATTTTGAAGCACTTTCCATACCAAAACCGAAAAAATAAATTTCGAAAAAAGTTGAGAAAAATCCACAAGCTTACGGTAGTTTCAATATTTTCAACCAAAATTTCAGAATTTCAAAATTTGCCCAATCAAGGCGTTATTGGCTTCATTTCAAAGCACTTCCCATACCAAAACCGAAAAAATAAATTTTGAAAAAAGTTGAGAAAAATCGACAAGCTTACGGTAGTTTCAATATTTTCAACCAAAATTTCAGAATTTCAAAATTTGCCCAATCAAGGCGTTATTGGCCTCATTTTGAAGTACTTCCCATACCAAAACCGAAAAAATGATTTTCGAGAAAAGTTGAGAAAAATCCACAAGCTTACGGTAGTTTCAATATTTTCAACCAAAAATTTCAGAATTTCAAAATTTTCCCAATCAAGGCGTTATTGGCTTCATTTCAAAGCACTTCCCATACCAAAACCGAAAAAATAAATTTTAAAAATAGTTGAGAAAAATCGACAAGCTTACGGTAGTTTCAATATTTTCAACCAAAAATTTCAGAATTTCAAAATTTGCCCAATCGAGGCGTTTTTGGCCTCATTTTGAAGCACTTCCCATACCAAAACCGAAAAAATAAATTTCGAAAAAAGTTTAGAAAAATCCACAAGCTTACGGTAGTTTCAATATTTTCAACCAAAAATTTCAGAATTTCAAAATTTGCCCAATCAAGGCGTTATTGGCTTCATTTCAAAGCACTTCCCATACCAAAACCGAATAAATAAATTTCGAAAAAAGTTGAGAAAAATCCACAAGCTTACGGTAGTTTCAATATTTTCAACCAAAAATTTCAGAATTTCAAAATTTTCCCAATCGAGGCGTTATTGGCTTCATTTCAAAGCACTTCCCATAGCAAAACCGAAAAAATAAATTTTGAAAAAAGTTGAGAAAAATCGACAAGCTTACGGTAGTTTCAATATTTTCAACCAAAATTTCAGAATTTCAAAATTTGCCCAATCGAGGCGTTTTTGGTCTCATTTTGAAGCACTTCCCATACCAAAACCGAATAAATAAATTTCGAAAAAAGTTGAGAAAAATCCACAAGCTTACGGTAGTTTCAATATTTTCAACCAAAAATTTCAGAATTTCAAAATTTTCCCAATCAAGGCGTTATTGGCTTCATTTCAAAGCACTTCCCATACCAAAACCGAAAAAATAAATTTTAAAAATAGTTGAGAAAAATCGACAAGCTTACGGTAGTTTCAATATTTTCAACCAAAAATTTCAGAATTTCAAAATTTGCCCAATCGAGGCGTTTTTGGCCTCATTTTGAAGCACTTCCCATACCAAAACCGAAAAAATAAATTTCGAAAAAAGTTTAGAAAAATCCACAAGCTTACGGTAGTTTCAATATTTTCAACCAAAAATTTCAGAATTTCAAAATTTGCCCAATCAAGGCGTTATTGGCTTCATTTCAAAGCACTTCCCATACCAAAACCGAATAAATAAATTTCGAAAAAAGTTGAGAAAAATCCACAAGCTTACGGTAGTTTCAATATTTTCAACCAAAAATTTCAGAATTTCAAAATTTTCCCAATCGAGGCGTTATTGGCTTCATTTCAAAGCACTTCCCATAGCAAAACCAAAAAAATAAATTTTGAAAAAAGTTGAGAAAAATCGACAAGCTTACGGTAGTTTCAATATTTTCAACCAAAATTTCAGAATTTCAAAATTTGCCCAATCGAGGCGTTTTTGGTCTCATTTTGAAGCACTTCCCATACCAAAACCGAATAAATAAATTTCGAAAAAAGTTGAGAAAAATCCACAAGCTTACGGTAGTTTCAATATTTTCAACCAAAATTTCAGAATTTCAAAATTTGCCCAATCAAGGCGTTATTGGCCTCATTTTGAAGCACTTTCAATACCAAAACCGAAAAAATAATTTTCGAAAAAAGTTGAAAAAAATCCACAAGGTTACGGTAGTTTCAATAGTTTCAACCAAAATTTCAGATTTTCAAAATTTGCCCAATCAAGGCGTTATTGGCTTCATTTCAAAGCACTTCCCATACCAAAACCGAAAAAATAAATTTTGAAAAAAGTTGAGAAAAATCGACAAGCTTACGGTAGTTTCAATATTTTCAACCAAAAATTTCAGAATTTCAAAATTTGCCCAATCGAGGCGTTTTTGGCCTCATTTTGAAGCACTTCCCATACCAAAACCGAAAAAATAAATTTCGAAAAAAGTTTAGAAAAATCCACAAGCTTACGGTAGTTTCAATATTTTCAACCAAAAATTTCAGAATTTCAAAATTTTCCCAATCGAGGCGTTATTGGCTTCATTTCAAAGCACTTCCCATACCAAAACCAAAAAAATAAATTTCGAAAAAAGTTTAGAAAAATCCACAAGCTTACGGTAGTTTCAATATTTTCAACCAAAAATTTCAGAATTTCAAAATTTGCCCAATCAAGGCGTTATTGGCTTCATTTCAAAGCACTTCCCATACCAAAACCGAATAAATAAATTTCGAAAAAAGTTGAGAAAAATCGACAAGCTTACGGTAGTTTCAATATTTTCAACCAAAATTTCAGAATTTCAAAATTTGCCCAATCGAGGCGTTTTTGGCCTCATTTTGAAGCACTTTCCATATTAAAACCGAATAAATAAATTTCGAAAAAAGTTGAGAAAAATCGACAAGCTTACGGTAGTTTCAATATTTTCAACCAAAATTTCAGAATTTCAAAATTTGCCCAATCGAGGCGTTTTTGGCCTCATTTTGAAGCACTTTCCATATTAAAACCGAATAAATAAATTTCGAAAAAAGTTGAGAAAAATCGACAAGCTTACGGTAGTTTCAATATTTTCAACCAAAATTTCAGAATTTCAAAATTTGCCCAATCGAGGCGTTATTGGCCTCATTTTGAAGCACTTTCCATACCAAAACCGAAATAATAAATTTCGAAAAAAGTTTAGAAAAATCGACAAGCTTACGGTAATTTCAATATTTTCAACCAAAATTTCAGAGTTCCAAAATTTGCCCAATCGAGGCGTTTTTGGCCTCATTTTGAAGCACGCACTTTCCATACCAAAACCGAATAAATAAATTTCGAAAAAAGTTTAGAAAAATCGACAAGCTTACGGTAGTTTCAATATTTTCAACCAAAATTTCAGAATTTCAAAATTTGCCCAATCGAGGCGTTTTTGGCCTCATTTTGAAGCACTTCCCATACCAAAACCGAAAAAATAATTTTCGAAAAAAGTTGAAAAAAATCCACAAGCTTACGGTAGTTTCAATATTTTAAACCAAAAATTTCAGAATTTCAAAATTTGCCCAATCAAGGCGTTTTTGGCCTCATTTTGAAGCACTTCCCATACCAAAACCGAAAAAATAATTTTCGAAAAAAGTTGAAAAAAATCCACAAGGTTACGGTAGTTTCAATAGTTTCAACCAAAATTTCAGATTTTCAAAATTTGCCCAATCAAGGCGTTTTTGGCCTCATTTTGAAGCACTTCCCATACCAAAACCGAAAAAATAATTTTCGAAAAAAGTTGAAAAAAATCCACAAGGTTACGGTAGTTTCAATAGTTTCAACCAAAATTTCAGATTTTCAAAATTTTCCCAATCAAGGCGTTATTGGCCTCATTTTGAAGCACTTTCAATACCAAAACCGAAAAAATAATTTTCGAAAAAAGTTGAAAAAAATCCACAAGGTTACGGTAGTTTCAATAGTTTCAACCAAAATTTCAGATTTTCAAAATTTGCCCAATCAAGGCGTTATTGGCCTCATTTTGAAGCACTTTCCATACCAAAACCGAAAAAATAAATTTCGAAAAAAGTTGAGAAAAATCGACAAGCTTACGGTAGTTTCAATATTTTCAACCAAAATTTCAGATTTTCAAAATTTGCCCAATCAAGGCGTTATTGGCCTCATTTTGAAGCACTTTCCATACCAAAACTGAAAAAATAAATTTCGAAAAAAGTTGAGAAAAATCGACAAGCTTACGGTAGTTTCAATATTTTAAACCAAAAAATTCAGAATTTCAAAATTTGCCCAATCGAGGCGTTTTTGGCCTCATTTTGAAGCACTTTCCATATCAAAACCGAAAAAATAAATTTCGAAAAAAGTTGAGAAAAATCCACAAGCTTACGGTAGTTTCAATATTTTAAACCAAAAATTTCAGAATTTCAAAATTTGCCCAATCAAGGCGTTATTGGCTTCATTTTGAAGCACTTTCCATACCAAAACCGAAAAAATAAACTTCGAAAAAAGTTGAGAAAAATCCACAAGCTTACGGTAGTTTCAATATTTTCAACCAAAAATTTCAGAATTTCAAAATTTGCCCAATCGAGGCGTTTTTGGCCTCATTTTGAAGCACTTTCCATACCAAAACCGAAAAAATAAACTTCGAAAAAAGTTGAGAAAAATCCACAAGCTTACGGTAGTTTCAATATTTTCAACCAAAAGTTTCAGAATTTCAAAATTTGCCCAATCGAGGCGTTTTTGGCCTCATTTTGAAGCACTTTCCATACCAAAACCAAAAAAATAATTTTCGAAAAAAGTTGAGAAAAATCCACAAGCTTACGGTAGTTTCAATATTTTCAACCAAAAATTTCAGAATTTCAAAATTTGCCCAATCGAGGCGTTTTTGGCCTCATTTTGAAGCACTTTCCATATTAAAACCGAATAAATAAATTTCGAAAAAAGTTGAGAAAAATCGACAAGCTTACGGTAGTTTCAATATTTTCAACCAAAATTTCAGAATTTCAAAATTTGCCCAATCGAGGCGTTTTTGGCCTCATTTTGAAGCACTTTCCATATTAAAACCGAATAAATAAATTTCGAAAAAAGTTGAGAAAAATCGACAAGCTTACGGTAGTTTCAATATTTTCAACCAAAATTTCAGAATTTCAAAATTTGCCCAATCGAGGCGTTTTTGGCCTCATTTTGAAGCACTTTCCATACCAAAACCGAAATAATAAATTTCGAAAAAAGTTTAGAAAAATCGACAAGCTTACGGTAATTTCAATATTTTCAACCAAAATTTCAGAGTTCCAAAATTTGCCCAATCGAGGCGTTTTTGGCCTCATTTTGAAGCACTTCCCATACCAAAACCGAATAAATAAATTTCGAAAAAAGTTTAGAAAAATCGACAAGCTTACGGTAGTTTCAATATTTTCAACCAAAATTTCAGAATTTCAAAATTTGCCCAATCGAGGCGTTTTTGGCCTCATTTTGAAGCACTTCCCATACCAAAACCGAAAAAATAATTTTCGAAAAAAGTTGAAAAAAATCCACAAGCTTACGGTAGTTTCAATATTTTAAACCAAAAATTTCAGAATTTCAAAATTTGCCCAATCAAGGCGTTTTTGGCCTCATTTTGAAGCACTTCCCATACCAAAACCGAAAAAATAATTTTCGAAAAAAGTTGAAAAAAATCCACAAGGTTACGGTAGTTTCAATAGTTTCAACCAAAATTTCAGATTTTCAAAATTTTCCCAATCAAGGCGTTATTGGCCTCATTTTGAAGCACTTTCCATACCAAAACCGAAAAAATAAATTTCGAAAAAAGTTGAGAAAAATCGACAAGCTTACGGTAGTTTCAATATTTTCAACCAAAATTTCAGATTTTCAAAATTTGCCCAATCAAGGCGTTATTGGCCTCATTTTGAAGCACTTTCCATATCAAAACCGAAAAAATAAATTTCGAAAAAAGTTGAGAAAAATCGACAAGCTTACGGTAGTTTCAATATTTTAAACCAAAAAATTCAGAATTTCAAAATTTGCCCAATCGAGGCGTTTTTGGCCTCATTTTGAAGCACTTTCCATATCAAAACCGAAAAAATAAATTTCGAAAAAAGTTGAGAAAAATCCACAAGCTTACGGTAGTTTCAATATTTTCAACCAAAAATTTCAGAATTTCAAAATTTGCCCAATCGAGGCGTTTTTGGCCTCATTTTGAAGCACTTTCCATACCAAAACCGAAAAAATAAACTTCGAAAAAAGTTGAGAAAAATCCACAAGCTTACGGTAGTTTCAATATTTTCAACCAAAAGTTTCAGAATTTCAAATTTTGCCCAATCGAGGCGTTTTTGGCCTCATTTTGAAGCACTTTCCATACCAAAACCAAAAAAATAATTTTCGAAAAAAGTTGAGAAAAATCCACAAGCTTACGGTAGTTTCAATATTTTCAACCAAAAATTTCAGAATTTCAAAATTTGCCCAATCGAGGCGTTATTGGCCTCATTTTGAAGCACTTTCCATACCAAAACCGAAAAAATAAATTTCGAAAAAAGTTGAGAAAAATCCACAAGCTTACGGTAGTTTCAATATTTTCAACCAAAAATTTCAGAATTTCAAAATTTGCCCAATCGAGGCGTTTTTGGCCTCATTTTGAAGCACTTTCCATACCAAAACCGAAAAAATAAATTTCGAAAAAAGTTGAGAAAAATCCACAAGCTTACGGTAGTTTCAATATTTTCAACCAAAAATTTCAGAATTTCAAAATTTGCCCAATCGAGGCGTTTTTGGCCTCATTTTGAAGCACTTTCCATACCAAAACCGAAAAAACAAACTTCGAAAAAAGTTGAGAAAAATCCACAAGCTTACGGTAGTTTCAATATTTTCAACCAAAAATTTCAGAATTTCAAAATTTGCCCAATCGAGGCGTTTTTGGCCTCATTTTGAAGCACTTTCCATACCAAAACCGAAAAAATAATTTTCGAAAAAAGTTGAGAAAAATCCACAAGGTTACGGTAGTTTCAATATTTTCAACCAAAATTTCAGAATTTAAAAATTTGCTAAATCAAGGCGTTATTGGCCTCATTTCAAAGCACTTCCTATACCAAAACCGAGAAAATAATGTTCGAAAAAAGTTGAGAAAAATCCACAAGCTTACGGTAGTTTCAATATTTTAAACCAAAAATTTCAGAACTTCAAAATTTGCTTAATCAACGCGTTATTGGCCTCATTTTGAAGCTATTTCCATACCATAATCGAAAATATATCATCCGACCTTTTGCTAACACCAGTGTTTGCGAATTAAATTTAATCCACTTGTTGTTTGAAGAAGAAACCAATACTTCAAAATATCTGTCTTTTATATAGGCACCGCAACATAATTTTCAAAATAGACTTTTCCCAGTTTTTATTGTTGGATTGGCTTCTCCTACCGTATAGAAGTCCATTCCCAAATTTTCAGCGAAAAATCTTCATTCAATCCCGAGTTACAGACCCTTTTGTACCAGACCTCCAAGTACTGACTTTCTCCTCATTTTTTTGCAGTGCGCAGAAAAGTGGGCGGGGTTTAGAAGCTTGCAATCCTGCGGCGCGGAAAATTCGCGAAGGAAATTAAAGAAAAAGCTATTAGACGCGTGAGGGACCCGAACCTCTGCCTGCGCCAGATCAGTGCGCGCGCCCACTATCCAGTCGGCCACGGCTGCACACGCGGTGATAGCCTTAGAGGGGATAGAGGAAGCGGCGGCTTTTCGTTGCCGGTCGCCCCCTTCCGGTGTTGCGTCCTTCCTATTGTTTTTCATAAATTGCTCTATGAAAGATAAGGAAACCGGCGTTTAACAAAAAACCGCGTCAGTAGAATTTTCTTATTAGTATTGTTTTTAGTGGCAAATTTTGCGTAGAATCTTATAGTGAAGAGAAAATTTTGGGCACGAACCTGCGTCACCATCAAAACTTCGAAAAACCGAAAAATTTGAAAGTTTATCATTTTCGGATGAGTATTAAAACTACTTAAAGATTACCAATCTTCCTGAAACTTGTCACAGGTGTACACAAGGTTTAGTTTTACCATAATAAGAGAAAAAAATAAGGGGTCATCGCTTAAATTTTTGATGTATTTTGGCTGGAACTTTGGCTGGATATTAGAGAAAACCGCGTCAGTAGAATTTTGATTTTATTTTAAAATCCAATTCCCCCTTTCATAAACTACCAGAATCTATCAAAAAATCTTTAGGCACGAACTTCCATCTAACACTTTTAGTCCAATTTGTCAGTCCAGTTCCTGTTTTTCGAAGTTTTCGAGTCAAAATAATCAAATTATCAAAAAACTGATAGTCCCATTCGATTTATCGCAGTCGATTACATAGGAACAAGTTTTAACCTGAAAAATAATGAGCTTCTAACGCCCGGTACAAGACTTCAAAGATGCGTTTCTGAAAAGGGGAGAAAAATTTGGTCGCCCCGCCCCCTTTCATTGCGGTGCCTACTTTTATATCCATGTCTGTCTGTGTGTCTCTATGCTTAACAATATCTTTTTTCTTTGTTTTTTTTTGTCCGTTCCAACAAGGAGGTGTCACATGCTGATGAGACCAGCACCACCTTCATTTTATTTTTTATTTGACTGTCCATGCACTTGGTCGAAACAGTATTTTTTTTTTGAAACTTCGTCCGAAATTCACCGAAGAAGTTTTTATATTTTTTTTGATATCAATACTAAATAAAGAAACACTTTGAACCAATGTATCGAACTTGTAAGAGAAAAAAATCATTTTCTGCGTTTCACATTGAATTCGAAAATTTTTTACTTTTATATTATTTTTTCTGTTAATGAATTTATTTTCGCTTTAAAGGTTGTTTATCTGAAATTTCACACAAGATACATGTGAGAATTGAATTTTAGGCTTAAATTTATCCTAGAAATGAAGAAAAACTAGTTTGGTCTAGCAAAACCAGAGCACGGCCATTATGAAATTGTATTAAATTTATTTATGAGTTTCTCAAGTTTTGTTTAAAGTTAATAAAGAAGATAAAATACACTTTTTTCGCTGACAATAATAATGGCTGGAGCAAAAAATTAAAGAGAAACGAAAAACTGGGCAGCTTTTCTGCGTATCTTTAGTCGAGTCTTGCGTCTAATATGCGCCCTCCGCTGGTTGAGAAACACAGAACGGTGTTCGGTATAATACAATACTCTTATTTGTTCCACTAGGATATCTAGACAAGCTAAGGCTTTCTCTGACTTTCTATTCTCCTGTCACACTATCTCGCTGACTGTCTGACTCTCTAGTCAATACAGTTACAAACCCAATATTTCTTCTTCATTCCTCTATTCTACTTACCCATTGACTGGTATCTGATTTTCACCGGTCTAAAATCCTCTGATTTTTATTGATATTCCTCGCTCCAAAATGGCCTGGTACTGAATCTGGACCTTTTGAAGTGTATTCCCTATTTTTCTAAAATTTTAAATCTATTCTATTTACTTGCCGTAACACTGAAGATACTCAACAAAAGATGCCACCAAAAAACAAAAGCTCATCCCGAAACCAGCTATCAGTGTGAGCAGCTCTACATGGAAGCACTGAGTCCCCATAAAAATTCAGCTGTCCAAAATGACATCTTCCTGGGTAATCTAGCCCTACACTAAAACAATACAGACACAATTTCAGCCAACCTCACTGCATGAACCTTTTCCAGCCATCAGTTCCCAATCGGGTAATGCCACAAGAGGTTCCATTCAGATCAAGAAAGGATTTTGTTGTGCTTGGAGACAGGAAAAATGCGGAATCAGCTCAAAAAAATGTTAGTGAGTTTAGTGATCAACTCGGTTTTGAACAAAATGAATATTTTTAGAACTGGAATGGAAACAAAAGACCAGATTATGGTGCAAGTAAAGGCGGGATTCATTCGATACCAACCCACCAGCCAACCCACAAATGTTAAATTTTACATGGAATGACTCCCAAGTGTTACCCTCGGAAAAAATCGAGACCTATATGGTTAGAAAGAGCGTAAAAAACTATCCAAGAATCCAAGAGGAATAGTTGATAAAAAATTTTTATAAGGAGTTATGGACCAAAACGTACCAAAAAATGGGTAAATTTTCAAAAAATTGTAACTTCGTCAGTTTATATCCGTTTGTTGAAATTCAAAAAACAGTAGATAGACAATCACTTGATCTTCTAGGAAAAAAATTTTCTGATTTTTTTCCTCTTGATTGGAATATCGATTTTTTGAAAAAATCAAAAAAATTTTCAATATCTCAAAAATCCCAAGTTAACTTTTTTCTCATTATGACCATTGAATTCAGCACATTTGATTTACTATAGAAACATATCAATACCTCGGGGGAAATCATGCTCGCACACGTTATGGCGAAAAATATCGATTTTTGGCACTTGGCTGCTTTGAATTCGTTGTCCTCGGCGGCCGGTATGGTGAGGGGCATACTTGTTTTTGTGGTTTTTACATGCGTATTATTTGTCTGAAACGTTCGGAATAAAATTCTGCGGCATGAAACACCAATTATGCAAATGCCGCCCCATTTCTTAAAATCGTCACTTTGCAAAAATCAAAATTTTGACATGTAAACAGGCATATCTATGGTCAAACTTGATGAAAACAGCCAAACTCTTTTTTTAACATAATTAGAAACACCTAATTCTATCAACGGCTTGAACAGAATGTTGAGTTAGGCCCTAGAAATAAAAATATTTTCGATTGTTATAGCCTAAAAATAGGTGTTTGCCTGTAATAATCGTAAATATTTTCATTTTTAGAGCCTAACTCAAAATTCTGTTCAAGCCATTGATAGAATTAGATCCTTCTGATTATGTTAACAAAAGAGTTTGGCTGTTTCCATCAAGTTTGACGATAGATATGGCTGTTTACATGTCAAAATTCACCAAAAATAGGAATTCGGCAGTAATTTTGACATGTAAACAGTTATATCTACCGTCAAACTTGAAGAAAACAAGCAAACTCTTTTTTAAACATAATCAGAAGGATCTAATTCTATCAATGGCTTGAACAGAATTTAGAGTTAGGCCCTAAAAATGAAAATATTTACGATTTTTTCGGGCCTATCACCCATTTTTGGTGAATTTTGACATGTAAACAGCCATATCTATCGTCAAACTTGATGGAAACAGCCAAACTCTTTTGTTAACATAATCAGAAGGATCTAATTCTATCAATGGCTTGAACAGAATTTTGAGTTAGGCTCTAAAAATGAAAATATTTACGATTATTACAGGCAAACACCTATTTTTAGGCTATAACAATCGAAAATATTTTTATTTCTAGGGCCTAACTCAACATTCTGTTCAAGCCGTTGATAGAATTAGGTGTTTCTAATTATGTTAAAAAAGAGTTTGGCTGTTTTCATCAAGTTTGACCATAGATATGCCTGTTTACATGTCAAAATTTTGATTTTTGCAAAGTGACGATTTTAAGAAATGGGGCGGCATTTGCATAATTGGTGTTTCATGCCGCAGAATTTTATTCCGAACGTTTCAGACAAATAATACGCATGTAAAAACCACAAAAACAAGTATGCCCCTCACCATACCGGCCGCCGAGGACAACGAATTCAAAGCAGCCAAGTGCCAAAAATCGATATTTTTCGCCATAACGTGTGCGAGCATGATTTCCCCCGAGGTATTGATATGTTTCTATAGTAAATCAAATGTGCTGAATTCAATGGTCATAATGAGAAAAAAAGTTAACTTGGGATTTTTGAGATATTGAAAATTTTTTTGATTTTTTCAAAAAATCGATATTCCAATCAAGAGGAAAAAAATCAGAAAATTTTTTTCCTAGAAGATCAAGTGATTGTCTATCTACTGTTTTTTGAATTTCAACAAACGGATATAAACTGACGAAGTTACAATTTTTTGAAAATTTACCCATTTTTTGGTACGTTTTGGTCCATAACTCCTTATAAAAATTTTTTATCAACTATTCCTCTTGGATTCTTGGATAGTTTTTTACGCTCTATCCAACCATATAGGTCTCGATTTTTTCCGAGGGTAACACTTGGGAGTCATTCCATGTTAGTATTTTTGTCTTCAATTTTTTGCGTCTATGTTCTCCTGGTTTTATATGTCTAAATCTTGTTTCATGATCTCAACTGTTAATGTTTCTGTTTCGTTTTTTTTTCCTGAGCTTCCCCAGTCGTTTCATTAAATGAAAGTTGCTCAAAGAGCGAAGATAATAAAAATTGAAGAAAGATCTAATTGGAGTTTTGCAGAGTTAACGAAAGACATTTGCCTACTATTATTAAAAATTCAGAAATCCAGAAATTCAGAACTTTGTGGTATAAAAAAACCAAAAACACGCCCACCATGAAATTTTGATTTATTCACTTATGGGTTTCTGAAATTTCATTCGGAGTAAATAAGGTAGAGTTTGATGTAAAACTCAAGTTGCACACTTTTGATTTGTAAAAATCGTTATTTGCCACTAAAACTAGGCATTTTTTCTCTGGCAATAAGAATGGGTGGAGCTCGACCTGAAAGTGGGCAGAGTCTATTTGTGTTTAGACTCATTTTGAAGCTCTTGACATGCTCAATCAGAATCTACTAATAAAACTTGAAGAAAACCTGAAAACACTCAAAGAAAATCTGTGAAAGGGGCAGCTGTTTTTTTCTCTGCGTATCTTTGGATCTCTCTCTCTCTCATCATGCGCGTTTTTATGCGCTCCTATCTGGCTGAGACACACATATCGGTGTTTGGACAATACTCTTTTTGCCCCTCTCTCTCCTCTTCCCACGCTCTCTCGCTGACTGTCTGACCCTCTAGTCCATACACTTATTCACCCAATATTCCTTCTTCACTCTTATAATCTACTCACCCACTGACTGGTATCTGATTTTCACCGGTCTGAAATTCTTTGATTTTTATTGATATTCTCCGCTCCAAAATGGCCTGGTACTGAATCTGGACCTTTTGGAGTGTATTCCCTACTTTTTCTGAAACTCTATTATATAAGATAACTTCTGAAGCTCAAATTAGAAATTGGCAGATCATGAAGAGGTGAGTTCCGGAAACTTAACAAAAAGTTGGAAACAAATCTTACTAAATAAGTTCAGAATATCCGACACAATGAAAAATTGTCTGTACCAGTGCTCGTCGGAGATCCTACTCGGAGAAAAGCAACATAATGGATCAGATTGTTATTCAAAGGGAAGGATTGCCAAAAAATCCACCGTACTCAATGCCGGATACAAAAGTAGACGAAGCAAAGATAAATGAGCAATGGCTGTTGGATCTTCTATGTGATCAAGGAAAGGATCAGGACTTGGAAATGGATTTCAAAGTAAGAGTCTTATTGAACTTCAAAAATTAATACGAAATTTCAGAAATCCCTTTTCGCTTGGAACGACACTTTACTCACCGGCGAACGTTTGCAAGTCTGGATTCATAAGGAGAACAAACCATTCTTCGACAAGAGATCACAAATGTCCAAAATGCGACGAATGCTTCAAGTAAGTTTGTATTAGATTTCTGCCGCGTTAATTAGAAACACCAAGTAGTCAACTTTGAGTCAATTGCTATCGATTCCTGATCCACGAAAAATTCCCACAAACATTGGATATCTTGGATGTTGAAATGAAACTGATTACATGAGATATTTTAGATTCAGGTCAACCGGAGCAGCCATCGGACGAGGAGAAGAAGGAATCTATTAGGATGTTGAAGACCGTGAAAGCTGAGTTCAAGATCAAGAAGTTGGTTTTGGAGCATGCAGTGAGAGAACTCGTGAGTGTTTGATTTTATATACAGTACCTGGTCAAATAGATAAGGCTCGCAAAAATGTATTTTTCCGTTGATTTTTCAACAGTCAGCTGTCATATTTCCGATAATTTGGAAACTCCGTAGAGTGTAAAACGAACCTAAATTTAAAAGTTAGCATTCACATAATTTTTTAAAAATTTCTAGTTATTCAACTATTTGTAAATTCCTAAAAGACACTTTTTTCTTCTCGTTTTTGTGCTAAAAACGTTAAAAAACAGGCGTGTTCCAGAAATCGGCAAAAAGTAAAAAAAAAATTGGAATTTAGCTTTAACAATAATCATGTGAATGCAAAGTTTTCAATTTAGGTCAGTTTCACACCCTCCAATGTTTTCAAAAGATCGGAAACTTGACAGCCAAAATCCGTACTCTTGGAAATAAACAAAATGGCCGAAAATGAACTGAAAAACAACCAGTGCTGTAACTGGCTGTCACATGGTCATATCACTCCAACGTGAAGTTATTTACCTCACTCGAATTTATTCCAGGAGCTTGTATCACGTGAGGTACCTCATGAAAACCCACTACAAGGAGAGGAACGAGTTTCTGGAAGCTTGGAAGAGACACACGGAGTTAATTAATATTTTCCCTCATTTAGACAATAAAGCATTTAATTTACAACTTTTTTTTCATTTTTCAGTTTTCTACGGGATGTTATGATACCCTACTTATGATTTCTTAATATTTTTTGTTATGTGTTTTCTTCAGATTGATTGCTTCCGTGGGTGAGTTGTAGAGCCCTCCCCATTTTTCGTTATCCGAGTAGTACGCGTCGCAACCGCCACGCATCTGTTCCTCACCTCGCACCACGTCCTGTTCTTATTGAGAAAATCGATGAACCGTTTTTGAGCGAGGGAAGCACAAAACGCACACCCTCATCGCACATAAACCGAGTAGTAACCCACGTCACAAAAACTGCACGTTTGTTCTCTTCCTCTCGCGAGACCACTGGTCCCGTTCTTATCGGAAAATCGATGAAAAATGACGTCGACCAGTTGAGAGGAATTGCCTCATTTGTTTTTCTCCACAGCTTTCGGGCTGAGAAGCACCTATTTCTTATTTGTTTTGAATTTCCACTAGTTAGGAAATTCGAATCGTGAAAATAAACTGTTTTGCAAAAACCTCTTTCCGGTGTTGCCTCCTTATCCTTTTTCTAATGAAAACCAGTGAATTCTTTCGAAATGGCCCTGACAGGCGAGTTCACCTGCTTTGCCTTTAATGGATTATTCTTTCAAAACATTCCAGTAATAAAAATTGAAAGCTTCATTTAGAGACCCAGCAATTAAACCAATCACCCAATTATTGTTTGAATTAGTGGTTTTTTTTTTCCAAACGTATGATCCTGAAAAATTTTGTTGCGTTTATTGGGTTAGCTGGCATCATTCTCCTCCGTTCTTCTTTGAAAGAAGAACTGCCTTGATACTTGGAAGAACTCCTCCTTGAGTTATGGTCACTCCAGCCCACAATTTATTGAGCTCTTCATCGTTACGGACAGCGAGTTGCAGATGCCTTGGGGCGATACGGTTCTTCTTGTTGTCACGTGTAGCGTTTCCAGCCAATTCAAGAACTTCAGCAGCAAGATACTCAAGAACGGCGGCTAAGTAAACTGGTGCTCCAGCTCCCAAGTGTTCAGCGTAGTTTCTTTTGCGGAGAATGCGGTGAAGGCGAGCGACTGGAAACCGAAGTCCGGCTCTTGACGAGCGGGACACGGTCTTTCCACAGATATTGATTTTTCCTGCTTTTCCTCTTCCAGTACGTCATTGGAAGTTGGGAGCTGTAAGGAAAAATGAAGAATTTGGTACTCTTAACGTTCAAGAACCTTACGTTTTTTTGGAAATTGTATCTGTTTCTGACATCTTTACGCTTGTGGCTGGGCCTGGGGCTGGACCTGAGCTCGAATAGTTATAATCATCCAACGGCTCCTCTGGAAAATTGAAACTTATATGAACACATTTTCTCGAAACTCTTACCTTTTACAGGTGTTGGAACGCCTTGTGGACTCCTTATGCCTGGAGCTGGACCGGGTGATATTTCAACTCCATGGGGAACTGAAAACATAATTTGGATATTTGGGTTTCGGCCTTGAAATGTTTCTTTGGTTGTATTTATTAAATTTTTCAGAATTGAGAAAATAAGAACCAACCTGGCCAATCGTCAAAAATCGGGTCCATTTCCATTTTTCTGCTTGGCTTGAATCGATTGCTGAAAGAGAATAATGTGTCTGAAAAATAGGCAAGAATAGAAAATAAATATATATTCATGGATGGAACCATGTGAAATTGGAAAAAAAGTTACAAAAAGTTGATAGGAAACGAAAAAGTTTATAGCAACAAACAAGAAAGAGGATATACAAATACAAAATTGAGATCATTAAACTTGGAGATGGCGTTGGAGAACTACTGCTGGCGGAAGATCTGAAATTTGGTTTTTAACAAAATGTCATGTTAGTAAATAAATTTGATTGCAACAGTCTGGAAAACATATTGTTGAATTCGAAATCACATTGGTTTTATACTGGACCAACTGGCCTGACCCTAAGCAGCTAGAATAGTGATTTTGATCTCGTTTCTCTGCACTCTAGCCAAGAGGCTTACCTTCAAAGTCGCCAAATTATATTTATCCGCAAGGATCAGCTTTTCCTCATCTAATAATTCTGATTTTTTCATCAGAAATTTCAAGAATTTGCCCAGGGGGATGTCGGCCTGCCACATGGCAGAGATTTTGGTGATCCCTTCGATATTGTCGTCTGAAAAATTGGAAAAAACTCAAAAATTCAGAAAATTGAAAACCTACCACTGAGCCGATTATATCCACTGATGAGCTCCAGAAACAGTTGGAAAGATTCACCGGTGATCTCCTTCAACTCGATGACGTCCTTTTTAGATTCTTGGAATCCTTGGAAAAACATATTCCGAAAAAACTCAGATTGACGAGCCAGCTGCTGAAAAAGTGGGAATTTTCGACTGAAATTAAAGAATTTCTGAATTTCTGAATTTTCGAATTTCTGAATTTCAGAATTTCCGAGTTTTTGAAATTCTGATATTCTGAGATTCTGAGATTCTGAGATTCTGAGTATCTGAGATTCTGAGATTCTGAGATTCTGAATTTCTGAATTTTGGGATTTTCTGTAATTTTTAAAAAACTCACATGCTTACAAATGTAGAAATTCTGTCCTTCTACCTGGACCACACCGTCATAGTGGGCTGGATCATCTGTCGAAAAATCCATCGGCTTCTTTTGGGAATTTGGTGCATCTGCCCAGCTGACTCTCTTTCGAGAAGTTGACGATGAAGAAAGAGGTGCCATTTATCTAAAAAATGAGAAACTTTGGCTGGAAATGAGCCGGAAATGAGCTGAAAATTCAAGAAAAATTGGGTGGGACCCGGGTTTTGAGGTAGAATTCATCAAGAGTCATTTTTGAGAGAATAGTGAAAATGTTCAGTCAAAAGGTACTGAAATTCCCAAACATCAGCAAAGTACCAACTTTCTCCACTGAAATTTTTTTCCCGTTTTCTGTTTTCTGTTCTAGACTGAGGTTAAAATGCATTCATATTTTCAATGGAAAATTTATAAAAAGTTATCGAAATTCCAAAATTTAGATGCCCCCTAAAACTCAGATAATCGAAAATTTTTTTGAATAGACACGCTTATTTGATATCTAATTGGAAATTTCAGAAAGTTGATAGCCGGGAAAAACAGTAATTATACAGACAATCAAAAACTTGGGGCCAATATGGCTATTCTAGACAGTACAGTGCACATCGTTTCAAAAATTTCGGAAATAGCACCCCTAGTCTTTTGCACCGATGTGAGTAGTTGAACACCCAAATTTTCCAGATCCCAATTACCACATTTTCTGAGAAACAAGTTCGTTAAAACTCACTTCTGATCTGCTACGGAGGTTCCTGTCCTGTGGTGAACTTCCAGCCGCATCTCGTTTCTTCTTCTACTCCTGCACAGTGTCCCTGCAGAAAACAATCCTGTTACGCTTTACGGCAACAATGTCTAATTGGTCGAACTTGAAACAAAGTTTAGAAGAACTCACCACAGTACGACGACGACGGTTGGACTGGCAACTGCTCCCACTTGTCACGCCTCTTTCGCGCTCTTCATACCGCCGTTTCCTTTCGTTTTTCTCCTGATTCATCTTCCTTTCCATCTCTTCTTTTTCCACTCGAATCTTTTTGGCTTGGGAATCGTTGTTATCTTTCCCGAGTCCGCGTTTTCTAGCTCTCCTGCTCGTGGACAGTGCCCGATCTGTTTCTCCATTATTTTCTTCTGCCGTGACTCGATCATCTCCTTCCTGTGGTTCTCTCCGATGATCAGCATCCACGGTGGCAGCCACTTCGACGTCTTCTTGCTCCTTTGCATCTCCATCCATCTATAATTACTCATATTACAACTCGAAAATTGCAGAATGTTTTGATTCTCAGTTAGCAGAGACAAAAACGACTTGAGCTTACCTTCTGGTTGTCAGGAAACCATCGTGTAGGTGGAAAAATCGATAGAAGGTCACGAAAGTGAAATAAGAATATCAGAAAAATCAGTAGTAGACCGGTAAAAAACAGCCAGTCATGAAGAAAGAATCAAAATTAACAGGAAAATCAGTAAAAGGCCGGTAAAAGACACCCAGCCAAGAATATTGGTTCGCACATTGATCCATTTGGTAAAAGAGTGATGTCGGAGGGCGTGGACGTATGCGACGCAATAGGTAAAAGAGACGCAGACTGAAGAAGGAGGTATAGAGAGCACAGAGAACGGAGAGAGACCTGAGGGACGAGACAGAGCGCTCTCGGACGACATCGAATGTGTGGTAGAAGAGACCAAATGGGTCATACACAGTTCTCGTTCTCTGTCTGAGGGAGAACAGAGAACCAAGACGTTATCATTTTTCATACTTTCCTTATATAGAAAATCTTTTCTAGGCAAAAAACACAAATTTAAACGTACAAACAGCTAGTTTGGACAAAAATGAGAGTTTAGATCAAAGTTTTACCTTCTTCGAAAAACGAAAAGTTTTCGAAATGTTTTATGATGTTTTTAAAATACCACTTAAAATGAGTAAAATTTCATTCCTAAACTTTCCAGCAGTTCGTTCTCGATAACTTTAAGATTTTTTTCTGGCGTTTTTGGGATATCTTAATTTTGACCCTTCCCAGTTATTTTGGCTCTCTTTCTCATCGATTTTTTCACCAATCTGACCTTTACCACTTCCTTGCTAATCTCCCCCTCCCTCCCCCTTCTACTACAACTGCTCTTCTCTCTTCTCACTTTTTCCTGTGCAACTAAGAAAGACTATCTCAACACCTCCCTTCTTTTCTTGTGTGTAATCGTATGCCTTTCATGTTTCCCTCGCATTGTGTAAACGACACTCCGCTATCCCGGCATGTGCGCTCGGTTTAGCGTAAATCGTCTCACACAATTTTTGATTTTCATTTCTCCTATTTTCTTACAGTTTGGCGTTTTCCGATACATTTTTGTGATAAAACGATGATAAAATCGTTTGAACTACAATATATAAGCTTTTCAATTACTTGTACACAACTTTTTCTTTGCCTAACTTTTCTTCTACCCTTCAAAGCATTAATGTTAATTTTTCAGACTGGAACAACAAAAATTCTAGTTCATTCGAGATGTACAAAATATTCGATCGAAAAATAGTGAAGAGCAACGACGTATTGGCCGGCCGGAGTGTTACCAATTTCGTTGGCAATCCAGTGATGGTCGGCTAGTTTCCGTTGTTCTTTTTCTACTTTTGAACTACTACTTTTGATAGGAGTCTTGTGAGAACTTCGATTTCAGCTCGTGAAAGCCTGTTAATGGCGTTTCCAGCGGAATAACACTGAATTATCAGTTTTCTATCGTTTCGGTGATTATATGAAGACGACGGAGTGACCGGCAGGAATCGAGAGGGATCCGGTTTCAGAAGAACCATCAGCTGATGACGTGGAAAAAATGCAAATTCAAATTGCAAAGCATCGAGAAGCGATTTGCATGGAATTGAAAAGTAGTTGTTTCAAGCGATTTATAAACGATAGGTAGCAGAAAAATTCTAACAGCGCCACCTAATTGATACTTTTCAGAGTTTGGAATTGTCGAAAGCCCGTTAGTGCAGAATATTTGTTGCGGGCCTGCATTGATACAACAAAGTTGCGACTTATAACACAGAAAAATCGGTGAGTTCTATTGTTTACACTTGAGAAACATCCAAAATCAAGAATTAAAGATGAGCTCTGACGGTTTTAGGCAACTTTTGAGCAATTTTAGGCCGTTTTGAGCACCCAGGAGACATTTTTTATTGATGCTTCACCGATTTTCAGTGAATTTCAAGCGTTTTTTGTCCGTTTTTAGTGATCGATTTTCGAGCTGTTTAAATACTGAAAATCGCTCAGAAATCACTTTAAACTGGTCAAAATAAAAGTTCTTCAAAAATCTCCAAAAATAGCTTGAATTCGTTAAAAAATCGCTTTCAAATGGCTTGAAATTGCTAATAAATTATCCAAAATCGTTCAAAAATTGCACAAAATCACTTAGAAGAAGTTTTCAGGCGATTATTAAGAAATTTTGAGTAATAAGGAAAAAAATTCCCTCAAATCGCTAAAAACTCGGCTGAAAATTGCTTAAAATCGTTCAAAATTAGCAACAAACTGCTTAAAGTACACTAAAATTCGATAAAAAAATAACTCAAAAATCACTGACAATAGCTTAAATTCTTTCAAAAACCACTAAAAATTATTGAAAATAGCTGAAAATCGCTCGAACTGTTCAAAATTCGTCTGAAATTGCTTGCAAATAGCTTAAAATAGCCTAAAATTTCCCACAAAAGACTTTAATTCGCCTAGAAAATGGCTGAAACTAACGCAAAATTGCTTAAAATGACCTAAAATCGCTCGTAAATCACTAAAACTGGCCTACAATCATTCAAAAACGCTCAATATATGCCTAAAAATAGCCTGAAACCTGCTAATTACCCTCCTAATTACCCCAAATTGCAGTCTTGGGAATCGGTCTACTCTTCGTCACCCTAATCAAGATGTGTGCAGTCGTTGGAATTGATATAATGCGTCATCTCACCAAGAATACCTATAATCAAGTGAGCAATCACCGTTATCATTTTTCAGTTCATCTTTCTTACTTCCTATAAGAGATATCAAAAAGTGCTAAACTGATAAAATTCTTATCACGATATCAGCTACAAGTTATTAGTGGAAAACTGTTCGATAGCTCTTACAGGAAATGAGATAAATTGATTTGAAATTAAAAGTTAGGGGGCCCCTCTATTACAAGTTTTACCGTTTTTTTGTTGAATTTAACAATCAAATATTCTTAATTTTTGCAGATAATCACATTATTCGTCAGTTTTGCTGTCGGATCGCTGTCCGGTTCCAGTTTCTATCATTTGCTCCCTCAAGCTCATGCGGATCTAATGGACGAGAATCGTGAACCGATGCATTCCTCTCTTCATTTGGAACACATTTCAATTCTCGGAGTCTATGCATTCTTCTTCTGTGTTAAACTGATTAAGATCATTTTTGAGATTCGAAAAGTGAGTTTTCTGAAACAGAATATCTGAAAAATGATCTTAAAACACTGAAATTCGTTGTTTTCAGAAGAATCAACACATTCATCATCGTCGTCTATCGAATGAGAATCCGGGAAACATGAGTACAGAGAGAAATGACTCGACATTGCTGGTTATAAGGAAGAGAGGATGTTGAGAAGTGTTTTGAAAAAGGTTTCAAGGCTCGAAATCTGTTGAAAATGATTAAAAAATCGAGAAAATAGATGAAAAAAATCCATTGGGCTCAAATTACGATAAAAATAGTTAACGATAAGCCTAAAATACTCCAAATTTGCTTGATTTGGTGCCAAAAACCTGAAAATCAAAATTTTCGAGCTCAAAAAAAATCAAAATTCTCTAAAAATCATGCAATTTGATGAAAAATGAGCCATTCCATGGTTAAGTAGCGCGTTTATAACTGATTTTGACGCTGAAAATGAGCTAAAAATAAACTATATTATGCTGAAAATAGTCAGAAATGCAATTTTTGGCTTAAAAATCGCAAAAAAAACACCGTCAAAATTCACTCAAATCACTCAAAAATTTCATGTCTAATTAGCACTTTCAAAACGGAATTTAAGGCGGAAAATGAGCTAAAAGAACTGTCAAAAATCACTCAAATAACTCAAAAATCGCTCGAAAATCACCGAAGGCTTTGCTCACTTTGAATTTTTAGACGCGTCGCGGTCGTGCCTCGCGTGCCTTGAGGGAAATTTCAAAGTGGGCGGAGCCTAGGCGATATGGGGCTCGTTTGGAAGCTGTCGACATATCATGCAAGAAAAGCGTAAAAAATCGAAATTTTTAGATTTTCAGCAATTTTCAGCCAAAAAGTAGCAGAAATTAAAAAAAAATCTTTTTCAGAAAAATGTTTTAAAAATTGCCAAAAATTGACTTTTCAAGTAGGGTTTTTGGAAAGTTATCATTATATCCTCTTTCAACATGCTCTGGGCTTTAAAATAACCCCAAACTTGTCTAGGCTCCGCCTACTTTTAGGGGTACCGGTGGGCGTGGCTTAAAATAGGCGCAGACTAGTCGTGTTTTGGCTCATTTTGAAGCGCAAAGCATTTTGAAAGCAAAGATCAGATTGAAAAACAACTTTGAAGTCACTTCCAAGGCAAAATCTTCAAAAAATCCGGTTTTTCAGGCCCATGGAATCTGTGTTCACGACCACTCCATCGAATTTCGTGCGGCGAATCGGCAATCACCGCGGTGGATGATTGTATTCGGTGATGGATTGCACAATTTAATCGACGGGATCTCAATTGGAGCCGCTTTCGTCGAATCAATCCACTCAGGATTATCGATTTCACTGGCGGTGCTTTGTGAGGAGTTTCCACATGAATCGGGTAAGAAATTCTGGTTCAACAGAATCTAAAACCACAAAATCAGCGAGAAGATTGCGAAAATTCCAGAAAAATGGAAAGAGTTTTAAAAAATGCTGACATTAATCGACAGAAAATTAGGATTTCTAGGCCCGGCCTACTTTTTAAACCTAAAGAAACGAATTTTAAAGCTGAAAATAAGCTAAAGTTGAACTATATTGTGCTGAAAATAGTCACAAATACACTTTTTGGCCTAAAAATCGCAAAAAATATTTATAAAATTACTCAAATCACTCAAAAATCGCTCAAAAATCACTGCAAGTCGCCGATAATGGCTAAAAATTTCAAAAAGTTTAAAATAAACAATGTTTCGTCTCGAAAAATGACGGAATTCAAATGTAGTAATGTGTGGAAATCGGTAAGTTTTAATTTTTTTAAGCTGAAAATCAGTTGAAAATAGACAAAATTAAACCTAAAATCTTGGCGAAACCAGTTATTTCGGCTCCGCACATTCTCAAGCCCCTAAAAATTGAATTCGGCAGGTTGAGAGCTTCAAAATGAACCCAAACACGTCTAGGCTACGCCCATTTTGAAATTTCATTCATACACGCTACGCACGACCGCGACGCATGCCATACGGGGTTCCTTTTTGAAGCGCACGACATGCTGAATTTGAATTTCAAGCATACTTGCAAAATTCCGGGCCGGCCCGCGGGCCGGGCCGGGCCGGGCCGATGAAGTGCCGGCCCGGCCCGGCCCGCTCGGCCCGGTGTTTGTAAAGCAGCTGATTTTTTTGAATTTTTTTTCGAAAATTTAATAATTTTTTCAAAAATTTAATCAAAAACTCTAAATTTTTCAAATACTCTCTACTTTGATAACTTTTGAAATTTATGTAACATTTTTTTCTTTTTTAATTGAAAAAAATGTCCCAATTTTTCATTGGAAATTTTTTTCACTGAGAAAGGGCGGGCCGGCGGGCCGGGCGGGCCGGGCCGGGAGAATTGTCGCTTCGGCCCGGCCCGGCCCGGCCCGTTGCAAGTATGATTTCAAGGTCCTAAAAGTGGGCGGAGCCTCGCATTCTCGGTTATGGCCAGTTTCAGACGATCTTCATCTAGGAAAACTGTCTAAAACTTTTAAAAATAGCGCCGAGGGCGCGCCAGTCAACTGTTTATTCCGAAAATTCAAAATTCCAGGGAATGACGAGTTGTGCGGATGTTGATGAGACCGAAATTATGACGCTGGCTGATAAGAGTGGAAAATCGATGGGTGATCAGGTATCGATTGATTTATCAATTACTTTGAATTTTTTGTAATTTGTAGTCTGTTTTTTTTTCTTTTTTTTTCGAAAATTTAGAAATAACGGGTATTTCCAGGAGCGCAAATTAGACCAGGCTCCGCCTATTTTGAGCCACGCCCACTTTCAGACTGATGAAAGTGGGCGTGGCCCAAAGTGGGAATGGCCTTAGTGTTGTGAAGTTTTTTTAAAGCTCTCAGCAAGGCAAATAAAACATTACAACGTTTTTTTTTAATTTCAGATTTTTAGCCAAAAAGTACCTGAAATTCAAAAAAAATCTTTTTCAGAAAACAAATGCTAAAAATTGAAAAAAAAATTTACTTTTCAATTATGATTTCTGAAATTTTATCATTATATCTTCTTCCAACATGCTCTGGGCTTTGAAATGAGCCCAAACTTGTCTAGGCTCCGCCCACTTTTACAGGTATCGGTGGGCGTGGCTTTAAATAGGCGCAGACTAGTCGTGTTTGGTCTCATTTTAAAGCACAGAGCATTCTAAAAGCAAAGATCAGATTGAAAAACAATTTTGGAGACATTTTCAAGTCAAAATCCCGATTTTCAGGCACACGGAATTTGTATTCACGACCACTCCATCGAGTTTCGTGCGGCGACTTGGCGATCGCCGTGGTGGATGATTGTATTCGGTGATGGATTGCACAATTTCATCAACGGATTCTCGATTGAAGCCGCTTTCGTTGAATCAATCCACTCAGGATTATCGACTTCACCGGCGGCGTTCTGCGACCAGTTCCACATCGGGTAAGAAATTCTGGTTCACCAAGATCTAAAACCACTAAATCAACGAGAAAATTGCGAAAATTCCTGAAAATGGAAAGAGTTTGAAAAAATGTTGACATTAATCGGCTGAAAATTAGGATTTCTAGGCCCCGCCTACTTTTTATACCTAAAAAAACGGCTTTTAAGGCTGAAAATAAGCTAATGTTGAACTATATTGTGCTGAAAATAGTCATAAATACACTTCTTGGCCTAAAAATCGCAAAAAAAAACTGTCATAAAATTACTCAAATCACTCAAAAATCACTGGAAGTCGCCGATAATGGCTAAAAGTTTCAAAAAATTTAAAATGAACAATGAAAGATGAACAATGAAAAATGCTTAGATTTGCTCAAAGACCAGTGAAAACCATTGAAAATTGCCTAACATTGTTGCAATATTACTCAAAATCACTCAGAAACCCTGGAAAATAGTTTAAAATCACTAAAATCACTCAAACTACTCAAAATTTGACTGAAATCGCTTGCGCATAGCCTAAAATAGCTTGAAATCTCTCAAAAAAGACTTGAATTCGCCCAGAAACTGGCTGAAATTAACGAAAAATCGCTTAAAATCGCCTAAAATCGCTCGAAAATCACTGAAACTGGCCTAAAATCATTTCAAAAAACCCTCAATATTTGCCTAAAATTAGCCTGAAACCTGCTAGCTACCCTCCTAAATACCCTTAATTGCAGTCTGGGGAATCGGTCTACTCTTCGTCACCCTTACCAATATGTGTGCAGTCGTTGGGATTGATGTAATGCGATATCTCACCAAGGATGCCTATAATCAGGTGAGCAATCACATTTATGTAATCATATTTCAACCCATTTGTCTCACTTCCTATAAGAGATATCAAAAAATGGTCAACTGATGAAATGTTTAACACAATATCAGCTACAATTTATCAATGAACAACTTTTTAATGGCTCTTACAGGAAATGAGATAAGTTGGTTTGAAGATAATAGTTTAGGGGCCTTTCTATTACAGGTTTTACAGTTTTTTTTGTTCAATTTAACAATCAATTATATTTATTCCTTGCAGATAATCACACTATTGGTTGGTCTGGGTGTCGGATCGCTGTCCGACTCTAGTTTCTATCATTTGGTCCGTCAAGCTCATCCGGCTCTAATGGACGAGAACAGTGAACCGACGCATTCCTATCTTCATATGGCACACATTTCGATTGTCGGAGTCTACGCATTCTTTTTCTGTGATAAACTGATTAAGATCATTTTGGAGATGCGAAAAGTTAGTTTTCTTAAACAGAAAAGTTGAAAAATGATCCTAAAACACTGAAATTCGTTGTTTTCAGAAGAACCAACACATTCATCATCGTCGTCTGTCGAATGAGAATACGGAAATCATGAATACAGAGAGAAATTACTTGACATTGGGCACTGATGCTGGTTATAAGGAAGAGAGGATGTTGAGAAGTGTTCTGAAAAAGGTTTGGAGGCTGGAAATCGCTCGAAAATGATTTAAAAATCGAGAGAATTGATGGAAAATAAGCCGTTTTAAACTAAAATACGCTAAAAACTGTTAATTTGAAGCTTATAATAGTCCAAAACTGATTGATTTGGTGCGAGAAATCTGAAAATCGTGATTCTCAAGCTCAAAAAAGTCAAAACTGTCCTAAAAATCATGAAATTTGGGTGCTTTAAATGGTTTTAAAGTGGTTTCCATGTAGAAAAATGCTCAAAATCGTGTTTTTAGATTGAAAATGATACTTTTTTCGTTCATGTTGTCTGTTTTTCTCTCAGATAAATCAACATTTATTAAAACTTTTTATTGAATTACTTTTATTTAATCCGCAAAAAAACATTTAAAGTTCATTAGCTCTGCTCTTATAACTCTCAATTGCATTAGTCGGACGATCCTTTTTGATGTATCTTCGGTAGACGTAACTAGCATTGCATACTAAGCTTTCTTTAGATTTGACGTTTCTCCATTGACATGAGATGGTGATCAAGCATTTGGAGCATTTTTTGGGATTCTTCTAGAAACTTTCGTTTGGCACTTCTCTTTGGTGTAGTTGGAGTTGATGAAGCTTCCATAGCTGACTGCATAGCTTTAGCATGTCGTGGAGTAGTTGGATCCTGCGCGAACTGTTCAGATGGCGCTGGTGAAGCTAGCAAGCTCAGCGGATCCATAGCACGCCTCTTTGGGGTAGAGGTAGCAGAAGCTGAGTGCGTAGCTGGGAACAAGCTCAATGGATTCATAGCTGACTGCGTAGCTGGCTTTGGTGAAGCTAATAACGAGTTTATAGAAAACTTCAAAGCTGGAGTTTTATGTGAAGCAGATGGTCCTTGAGCTAGCTTTGTAGCTGGGAATGAAATCAGCAGATTCGTAGCTAGCTTCGTAGCTGGTGAACTTGGCAAGTTAATTGTCCTTTTCTTATAAAACTGAATCGCTTTCATTGGACGGATCTTCTTGTACTTCCTCTCATAAATAAAGCAAGCATTGCACAGTATCCCTTCACCAGACTTCACATTTCTCCATTGACAAGACTTGGTGATCGAGCAGTTTGAGCACTTTTTCTGGTCCGATTTGCTAGGAGTGGGCTCATTTTGGATCTGGTCAAGCTGGCTTATCGATTTTGTGGTGGCTGGGTTCATTGAAACTTGTGGGGCCTCGTTTTCCTGGTCATTGATCATTTCGTTGTCTTCCGAAGCCTTTACTGCTACAGTATCCTTCATGGTTTGTGTAGCTCCATTAAGCGATTCAGGTGACCAGATGGGTGTTGGATAATGTTGCTCCATATTTTGTGTAGCTGCTACATCCGGAAAGTTCCAAAACAAAGGAGACGACATCGCTGAACTCATCAAATCGATTTTGATTTGGTTCATCAGGATCATTTGCAAGTTGACCATTGGATTGGGTAGCTGAAAATTTGACACTAAAAAATGAGTTTTCGACTCAAAAACACGATTTTCATACATGCTAAGCGCTTTCAAACTACTAAAAACACCCTGAAATAGTCAAAAACTACAATTTTCAAAAAAGTGTACCAGATGGCTCAATAGGTTTTGGCACAGAAAAATTTACGGTTCAAAAGACTAAAGTTCGGTTCCACCCGGGAGTCAAAACTTTTTGTAATTTTTGCGTATACCTCAAAAATGATAGTTTTAGGCATAATTAAGGTGTAGAAATTGAAAAAGATTTACCTCTAATAGAAGGACTCCTTTACTTTGAGATTATATATCTCGTTTCCTGTGAGAGATATCTAAAAGTGGTCAACTAACAAAATGTTTAGCATAAAATCAGTAACATTTTGCTAGTTGACAGATTTTGGATATCTCATACAGGAACCAAAATAAATTGAATTACATAATGTTGACAACAGGCAAAAAAGGTAGGCTTACCGTAACTGCATTATTTTCGGCAAACAGCATATCAGGCATCATTGGAGAAGCTGAATATTGAACTTGTGGAGCTGAAATTAAAATTAGAACTTAAAAATGTCAAAAACAAGACAGCGGCCGGCCAGCCGCGGTCCTCAACAAACTAACCATCAGTGGCTTCCAGTTTCGGCTCGTTTTGGCTAATCATCTTATCAATTTTGTCCTCGGCAACAATTTTTTGTGCTTCGTGGGATTCGTGGGTCATGGCCCAGCTGAAAACCGTGATTTTAAAATTAATAGGATACTCCCCTCATAGAATGTGTCCAAAACAGCCAACTTTGAACCTATATATCATATTTCCTGTAAAAAATGTCAAACAGTGGACAACGGACAAAAATTTTATCATAATATCAGTAATTGTCTTATCATAATATCAGTATAGTCAATTGACAACTTTTTGATATCTTTTACAAAGAATGAGATATATGGGCTCAAAATCTGCAACCGCGTAGCTGAGTTGGTTCCGAGTTTGCGTTCAATGAGAACAACAAAAAAAAATGAGAAGACCAAGAAAAGATAAAAACTAAAGAATGAATAACGGAAGTGAATGACTACGCAGGTACATGAACATTATTGACTGGGATGTTGACCTCCTTCACCTCATTAAAGACCATAAAATATGACAGGTGGGTTTTGGGTCTGTGGGGTAGACAACAGTATTGTATACCATCTAGATTATTGACTGGTTGTATACAGTGTGAGGTTTCGAAAACTAATAGTTTATGACCTAGACGTGGTGAAATGTGCCACAAAAGTTGGTGGCCTAGAAAACTCACTTTGCAAAAGTTAGGCCACAATGTCTAATTGTACTAGAAACGGTTTGGTATTCGATTGGTTCTCTATGCAATTTTAACTTGATCGCCTAACTTTTGCAAGTTGACTTTTCTAGGCCACCAACCTTATCGACCTAGAAAAGGTCAGATATTCACCTGGTATGTTTTCTAGGCCCTTTTTACACAGTGGCCTAGAAAAGTCAACTTGCGAAAGTTAGGCTACCATGTTATAAGGTTGGAAAGTGAATTTGTTTTCGACAGATTTTCGTTATCTTTTATACGAAGCAAGACAATATACACTAATTTTTTTTCTAACCCCCAAATGTATTCCAGACGTGAAAAAATGTCCCTTGGAATTGACTCTCTTGTTGCCATGTCCATTCTAATGATGATGGTTTCCGGACAAATGCCAACGTCACCAGACTTCGTCCCCCTCTTCGGAATATTTTACCTATCGATCATCTTTATCATCTTCATAGGAACCCTCTTCACCACCTTCATCTAAAACGTACATCTCCAAAAAATGTACGCCAAGCCAGTGTCGCCAATAGTGTCATTTATATTTTTTTGAAAAGTAAGTTCTGCATACCATATGCCAAATTTGAACTTAATCATCTCGATTCATATGAAAGATACCAAAAAATTGCCAGCTAATAAAATTTAGCTGATAATGTTTTAAATATTTTTTCAGTTGACAAGTTTTTGATATTTTATACAGGAATCGAGATAATCGAGTTTAAAGTTGAAGGTTTGAATGGGCTTCTTTATAAATCCAATGTTTCAAGATTGCTCATTGGCTCCGAACGCGACCGCCTACGATGCTTCTGGAGTTGTGGAATAAGACTGGTGTCACGTTTGGAAAGAAGGATCAGAAGAAGCCAAAACGATTGGAGATAAAAAAATCTGAAGATGCCAAAAGTGACGTCATCGTCTTCTGGCTCGAATTTGTTGAAACCGGCTAGTGGAAGTAGAAGAGCACCATTGGCAGCGTCGATTAGCGCAAGGTGTTATATGTACGTCTTTTTCTCGATTCCTTTGAATATCAAAAATCTGTAAACTACAAAAATGTTAGTGACATGATGATAAACACTTTATCAGTTGACAGATTTTTAATACCGTAAAACCTGTATTAGAAGTGCCGGCCCTTCTATTTTTCGTGGGGTCCCTAGGGGGGCACTTCAATGAGAGGGACCCTTCAATTAAAAAGGGCACTTGTATTTTTCGTGAGGTCTTTGGGCAGGAAATTTCTATTCAATTAACGACGTTTTTTCGGGGAAATTTTTGTTTTTTTCTACTTAAAATCCTTGAAAACTCTTTTATAACTAAACAAACACACATATATTTCAATGAAAACATAAAACGATTACAGAAAATCAATTTCTTCGATTGGTTTTTCGCAATTCGACTTCATAAGACTTCCATCTTTTGGACCATTGACTAGAAACCCAAAAATTTTCTGCAATTTAGCAAAGGGGTACTTCAAATAGAGGGGCACTTCAATTAAAGGGAGCACTTCTATTTTTCGTGAGGCCTCTAGGGGGGCACTTCAGTTAGAGGGTCAATTCAGTTTCAGGGGCCCTTCTAATACAGTTTTTACGGTATCTTCCAAGGGAGCGGAGATAAATGAGATTTTTCAAAGCGTCACACTAAAAATTGAGAAAGTGACATATAATGATACAATTTTTGCATTTTCATTCACACCTGTTTCATGAAAAAATTCTATTTTTCAATCAACCCTTCAAAAAATCAGTTAAAATATCCTGAAATGTCAAAAAAAATAAAAATAACATTTTTCCAAAAAGTGTCACAGATTGCTCAGTGGGTTTTGGTTCCCGGCCCACGGCCAAAGTTCGATTCCTTCCGAGTCACAAAACTTTTTTATCTCAGCATTAGTCTCAAAAATGAAACATATTTCATTTTTTAATTGTACATTTATTACAGTAGCATGGAAGGCATGAAACGAGAAGCAGCACGACGGAAGTGGAGGCGACTGGTGAAGAAGATCAATTCCAATAAGCAGATTGGTGTGAAAAGTAAGTACCAGTTTTTGATGGAAAAACATGCTTAAATGGGCTAGAAAAACACTAAGAATCACTGAACATCAGAAAAAACAGCAAAATTTTTGAGTCCAAAATACCAGAGTTCGATTCCTCCCGGAAGTCAAAAACTTTTTATTTTTGTGTAGACCTCAAAAATGATAGTTTTAGACGAATTTGAGGTGTAGAAATTAATATTTCTGAAAGTTGAGGTCATATAACAAGTCCTCCCTCATTTTGACCCGTATTTTCTAGATTACTGTAGGAGATAGCAGAATGGGGTCAACTGATAAAGTGTAGCTGATAAAATGACTAAATTTTATCAGTTGACAAATTTTGATATCTCTCCATGGAAAAAATTGTTGAGCTATAATGAATAATTTAACTGAAAAGCTATAACTTTCACTTTTCTAACAACCTGTTATTCCAAAAACATGGAAATTTTTAAACAGCGATTTTTTGAACATTTTTTTGAAACAAAAATTGAGTTCCAGCTTTTTTCTGTTCGTTTTAGTACAGTATCCCAATTTGAAAAACCTCCAAACGAAAAACAATTTCAGGACTACAAAATCGTGCACTAAATTGTCTATGGTGCGGCAGCCGAGATGAACGATGGATCATAATTTTAACCTTTTTGTAAATTTCAATTTTCATTTAAAATTGTTTTGGACCTAAGTTTTGATATGGGTGTACTTTAATGCAATAGATGAATAGTGTATTTTAAACGGAATTTTTCTTATTTACCTGCAAATTTTGGTTTTGGACGCACCGCGCCGCGCCCGCGACCGGCTGAGCTATGCGGTCGATCGACGGCGGAAAACGAAAATCTTCCGTTTCTGATAAAAATTGATTTAACGCCCTAAAGTAAAACAAAAACCACACATTAGTGAAATTCTTTCAAAAATTAAAAAATGCAAAAAAAAATTTGAAATTTTTTTCAAAAATAATTTTAACTTTGAGCCAGTTTATCTCACTTCCTGTATGAGATATTGAAAAACGGTCAATTAAAAAAATATGACTGATAATATGACAAAAATGTTGCCAGTATATCACTTTGACAACTTTTTTATGTCTGTAATAGGAATTGAGATAAATTGGCTCGAAGTTGAAAGTTAGGGGCCCATTTATTACAGGGTTTATGGTATTCATCTTTGAATTTTTTCTCGAATTTCTGAAGCTTACTTAGACTAAAACATCAAAACGCTTCTTTTAAAATGGTAATCCAGCTAAATAGTCTTAAAAACTGAATGCCGATTTTCAATCAGACAATGATCTTGCATTTGTTAGAGAGAACCAGCCAGTTTGCCGTGCCTCCGGCAATTCAAACGGGTGACTGGTGCGCCTACGGCGCGAAATCGTCGCTTCGCTCCTCACTTGTTTGGCACAATTCCAAAACTTGATTATAATTCCTGAAATCTCTTCTTATTGTACTTCTGACCTGCCGATCTCAAAAGTTTTACGGGAGATCAAATTTGGTCTAACGGATTTTTTCTTTGGGAAACCTCTTGCGCTGGATTATTCAGAAGACGTTTGACGAAAGAAATCCTTTCAAAATATATAATATCTATGCATGAAAACTAGTTTGAATTTTTATGTTTAGTGGACAATTGGCTTGAAGTTGAGATCTACGTGTCTTATATTAGAAGATCATGTTTTCTTCACAATTCTCAAATTTCAGCCGTCATTAATCAAATAGAAAATTTCAATACTTATTATTGTTGTCTGAGAAAAAAAAAAGGTTTACACGCAGACAGATTGTGTCTGCGTCTCCACTTAATGTGTGCTATTTAGGCTTGTCGCTTCGCGTTTTCTACGTATTCAGACTGCAAAGAATACTCTCTAACCTTTTTTTTCTCAGACAACGATAATATCCAACTTTCGAATAAACACTTTCAGAACTATTAAATCTACAATTTATGAAGAAAGCTAACAGCTGGGCAAATCCTATTTTCATCATACTTGCTGAATCTCGGCCCGGCCCGGGTAGGCGCTGGCCCGGGTTTCGAAAATTTCAAAAACTTCCTGTTGATTTCTGATACATTTTCTTGAAAAGATTTATTCTGAAGCACGAATTTTATCCCAGGACTATTTTAAAAGCTGAAAACAATGAAGTTTTTATAAAATGCTCCCCAAAATCTAGGTTTCTCTCAAAAAATGACTCTTAAACACTTTTGCCTCGAAAACCCGTGCCGTTGAAAAATCCTCCACCGGCCCGGCCCGCGACATGTATGATTTTGATTAACTATTGATGTCTTCAAAATGTGACGAAAACGAAAAGAGCGACCCTCTCTTTTTTTACGGAAAACCAAGAGAGAGGCTTTTTTTACGGAAAACCAAGAGAGAGGCACAAAAAGAAGAACACCGACGAACAATAAAAAGACATAAATGCGAGAGAATATCAGTTTCTCGAGAGACGCAGAAAAAATCGTGGCAGTCGACCGAAAGGGAACAAAACCTCTATTTTATTCCATTCTATTCTATTCTCTTCCCCTCAACCATGACTATGTGTGTTTTAATAGTCTTTTTTGTTCGATTTTACTCAAAATTTGGTAAGTTTTTTTCATTAGAAAGTAGAAAATCAGAGATTTTTTCAGATAACCCCTCCCCTCCTCTGTGACCACTTTCTGAATGAGGTCTTCTTTTTGATAAATATTTTTCTGAGAAATGTGAGTTGTCTCAAAATTTTTTTTCAAAAAAATGAGAAAGTTGAAAAGAAGGTATGTGAGAAAACAACAGTTTGCTTCAATCAACAGTGAAGTGTGAGAAACTCAAAATATCGATTTTTCCTGAATTCTATTAATTAAAAATTTCTCCATTTTTCAAAAACTTCTATTTTATACATTTCGGCTTAATCGCATACTAATTGAAAAAGAACAAAAGTTATCATTGAAATTTCGTCACAATTCCGGTACGAACTCTTTGACCCATTTCGTACATAACATCGGAACATTCAAGAACCTATTGCAAACTTTAACAGAAAAAACCAGCAGTACAGGTTAAAAATAAAAGCGTAATTTTCAGCTTTCCCGATTAAAGTCCTTTGACGGCTTCCGAATAGTAAATTGACTCCAATCCACGGACAACCAATAAGATGTGAAATAGCATACAAACGATACGAACTGGTATGGATGAAAGGAAAGAAAACGTGGTTCCTATCTCTGAACAACACGCTATCAGCCGTTGGAAGTGAAGTTCGAAACACCGATTGTGGATGATGCCGTCGCCACTAAACTGCCAACAATCGTCCACAAGAACTCTTCAACCTCCCCGGCTATTGCAAAAAAGGTATCAGTCTCATTTTTTATTGTTGTCTCAAAGTTCGTTTTCAGGCCAAATGGGACATTCCACCAACGTGGACCACAGTAACGAACCATATCACCAACTTCTGAAGTGCCTCGGAACGCCTTCTAAAGTCTTGCATCAGCATTTGACATTCGACAATGCTCTCAAAATTTCAATCAGGACCCCCACCTCGCATTTATTGTTTTGTTATTGTACCAACGTTACAAACCCAATAAATATTTAAAAACTTCGAAAAACCTGCAATAAAAGTGATTTTGAGACTGCAAAAAACTTTCGTTTTTTATGGAAATTATCTTGAACAGTTGTTGATACCAGTTTCTGTTTTCTAATTTTCACATCACTAAAGGTGTCTTACCTTTGTTTTCTCGGCGCTTCATTTCACCACCTTAAAAAATCATGTTTACATAGAAAGAAACCAAAAGCATCAGAGCGGTTGGCAAACACTAAAAGAGTGCAAATGGGAGAGATAGACGGAGAAATGAGAAAAAGAGAGAGAGAGAGAGAGAGAGAGAGAGAGAGAGAGAGAGAGAGAGAGAGAGAGAGAGAGAGAGAGAGAGAGAGAGAGAGAGAGAGAGAGAGCTAGGGAAAAATAAAAGTGGGGAGGGGGTGAAAATCTAAACTTATCCAGATTCGGATAAGAGAGAAAGGGGATCGACGGGAAAGTTAGGTAAATATCTATATGTTTGTGTTAATTAGAAGAAAAACTTACAGTAGGACTTTGAAGTCCTGTGATTCTTTATTGCCTCTTTTTCAGAATCAATATACTCTCCAAATTGTTTTTCTTTTTTGATCTTTCGATGATATCTACGATGCATTAAAGCATCACATGACTTCAGTATTATTCTTAAACCTTTTCTTGTAAACTTGTAACACAAACTTTTTCATTAAAAAATGGAGATTTTCTTCATTTTTCTGTCGATCTTTCTCCCCTAGCTCCATCCTTCGGATATCATACTACGTCACTGTAGCCTTTTGTTGGATGTCTCCTTCCCACTTTCTACAGTAACCCTAGTAAAGAAAATTTCACTTTTTCTTATTTTTTGAATTTTTTTCACGTTTTTTTTGGAAATTTCTCAACAATTTTCCACTGGACCAAAGTCAAAACACTGATAGTTCAATACTGTTAACCCGCCTACACTTTAATACCATAGTGTCATGAAAAAATCCGATGTCCTCACTTTTTCAATACCAACTTTTTTCAAAAGAGAGAGAGAGAGAGAGAGAGAGAGAGAGAGAGAGAGCCACTTTCTGAATGAGGTCTACTTGTTTAAAGTTATTTTCCTAAAAATGTGAGTTCTTTTAAAATTTCACATTTTTCGAAGAATCATGGGTTTTGCACTTTGTGAATGGATCAGAGTGCTTCTGCTATATGCCAATTGAGCTTCATCAACCGCTCTCAAAATTTTAGGAATACTCCAATAGAACCGGGAATTTTGTATTTGCATCTCGCAAAGTTGGATCAATTTTATTGGATATCGCGGTCAGTATCTCTCCTAAAAATATAACTTTCGAGCGTTGATTCACAATTTTCACTGTCATTAAAACTCTCAATTTCAGGCTCAAGATATGACTGGAAACACATACAGAGTGCCTAGTTCCTTCAGCCATGCCCAATTGTGCTGCCAAATTTTTTCTAATTTTCTTTGCTTGGAAAGTCATTCAAGTGATCAGTACGAACCAATGCTTCGAATTTAACTATGAGAAATTAAATGTGAGTAAACAAGGCTTTATTCTCTCGAATTTTCCTGTTTTCAGCTTGGTCACGATCCTCGCGAGTTGGAAGAAGATGATGACATTAGTCGACAGAATATTCAAGCAAAGATGAATTATGGAGCAAACCCTCGCCGTGAAAAGGATCAACTTTTTTTTAATTCAATGATTTCAAGATTAATGAAATAAATCGATGACCGCAGTTCCCTGGAAAACGTGAACCTCAAAAAGGGCTTAATGGGGAGGAGAGAGAGAGAGAGACATACAGCAAAAAACGTGGTATGATATTCAAATGAGAGGGTTAAGGGAGAACGGAGATCGTCAGAAAAATAAAAACATCTTTATTGTTTAGGTTTTCAACGATTTTAGTACACGGGGTTGCAACAGGGTACATTCAAATTGCATTTTAAAAAATTCCAAATCCCATACCAAAACAGCCGCGTCGCGCGGCGCAAAAGCACTGAGAATGCAATTTGGATGTACCCTGTTGCAACCCCGTGTAGGAGAATGTACACAGGATTTTTGAGTATACATTCTACCGTAACGGTGTACAATTCTTAATGTTACTCTGCGTGCAGCTTTCGTTCTCACGCTTATGTTTACCGTTGGGAGCCCGCTTCTCCTGCGCCCGATTTTTTTTTCAATTTTTTTTTTGTTTTTTGTATTCTTTTATCGACTGAATTGCAACCTAGATTTGCCCTGCTTCACAGAGAATTGTTAGAGATTTTATTCATCCCTCTTCGAGTTAATATACTTTATTAAAGTTTTTGTCCCAGACTTCTATCCCAAATTGAACCTGTCCATTTTTAGAAATACTGTTCTTCTTAAACTCCAAAGTTTCTCAATGTATGATTGACACCTTTTTTTCCCACAGGATCATGAGATACGAGGCCTACTTATGTCGACATTTTTAGAACACTCATTATCTTAAATAGTCCACTTTCGTAAGTATGACCTATTCTGACCGCAATAAAAGGTAATTATATAATACTTTGACCTCGAACAAGTACCCACTAAAGGACAATAGGTCATCAAGACACCTGTCTCATGATAGTTGTAATGAGAAAGAAGAAAAATAGGAAGTGGGGAGGGTGAAAATCAAAAAAACTTATCCAGATTCCGGTAGGGGAGAAAGGGGATCGACCGGAAAATTAGGAAAATATTTAAATGTTTGTGTTGATAAGAAAAAAAAAACTCTGAGAAGGACACTGAAGTCCTATGAATTTTCATCACCTTTAAAAGTAATACAATATCAATTTTTATCGAAATAAAGGCCAAAGTGGGTTCTCTAAATCATCAAAGAAGTACAAAAGACAATCAGTTTAGAATTACCATTAATTTCAGCTTCAGGTGTTTCAGCTAGAAAAAAAATGTTGAAAACTTTTCAATCGATAAGATACATTTCAAGTGGATCATTGGAACATACTGCTTCTTTTGAAAATTACTGAGTTCAGAGAAATCATGTGAACGCAGATGGAAGACATTCAGGTCGAATCAATAAACAATCCAAATAATGTATCTTATTAAATCTTCTGATGATTCTCAAGAAGCATTTTTTAAGAAGCAAAAAATTACCCGACTTCAGTATTCTTTCAAAACCTTTTCTTGTGAACTTGTAACACAAACTTCTTCATTAATGAGAGGAGATTTTCTTCATTGTTCTGTCGATCTTACTCCCCTAGCCCCATCCTTCGAATATCATACCACGTCACTGTAGCCTTTTGTTGGAGGTCTTCTTCTCCTCCCCATTTGACCCCCTCCTCATCTGGTCTACTTTGTCACGAACCAACAAGATGGCAAAATGCCAGAGTGCAGTGAAATAATGATGACGCACATTATTGTCTCTTCTTCTGCTATTATGTCTTCCCGGGAGAGAGACACACCTGGCCTGTCTAGTCGTTATGTAGAGAAAAGGTAGACACACAGAACGTTAGCCACACCCACACCGCCATCTCTCTTCTTTCTTCCCATTTTATTCATTCGTCCTTTCCTAGCGCAGTGTGTATGCGCTTCTATATTCCAGTGTTTTTCCCATGAACCCTGTGAATGAAACGGTTCTGGAAAAAACACTTTATTTTTCTGAATCTCTATTATTCTCTTTTTTCTAACAATTTTTTCTACTGTTCTTCAAAATGCTGTAAAAAGTTAGAGGTGAGAACAAACATCTGCAATAATTTTATAGTTTTGAAAACATACCGAAAATGAATATGTATTGGTGAAACATTAAACTGTTTCAAAGATTTATGTTTCTTTTCATTATCAGTACTATTTTGTACAAAGTAGGAGCGTGAATTTCTTTTCGGTACGAGATTCGAAACCAGCGTGGAAAATAACACCAGAAATTGTTTTTTTGATCCTTGCCGCTTTGTTGAAGCTTTTTTGAACCACGAAGACAACAAGAATGATTCTTGAAAGTTTGGCAAAATACAGAGGGGCTCGATTTTGGAATTCTTCTTCTGGTAATTGCTGCATCTGGTAAAAATTTGATCAAAATTGGAGAAACTTGATTTTAGGCGAATTTTAGTTGCCATGGGGACACTTTAAGAATTTTGAAAAAATTGAGCTTGATATTGAGAGCCTGGAGGCCCTTCTACAATTACATGTTCAACGTTAATCATCAAAATTATCATTGTTCCAGACTTTAGCATATTCCTCTTCAATCTGAACAACACCCAGGCTCGATTTCCGCAAGTTGTGAAAAAGGCGACAAGGAACGTGGATTTGTTCAAAATCATGTTCCGCCATTCCAACCCACATTCTCGGATGAATCCAAGTAAGTTAAAACTAGCGAAATCCCCCAAGCCGTCAACTTGAAACTCAATCTCGGTTCCTGTCAAAAATATTGAAAAGCTGTCAACTGATAAAGTGTTTATCATTGTTTTTAACAGAGATATCGGAATTTTGTTAGCTGTTATAAAATTGCCAAGATTATGACAAATATTTTACTATTTGACAAGTGTTTGATATCTATTACAAGAACCGGGATGATTCAGTTCAAATTACCTGAAAAAGCTTTTTAATCACTTCCTCTTACTGCACAACTTTATAAAAAAAAAGGTGTCCCATGGGGAGGAGGAAAATTTGACTAAACATTATTCTTCCTCTTTATTTTCAAAATAATTTTTTAGAAAGTTCAAATGACATTTGCACCTTATTTTACTTTTGAGAATGACCTTTTTTGTTTTCATTTGTTGATGAAAGCCAAAAATGTAAACTGACATCAAGATTTGGAAACTTCTCGTTTTCAAACTTGTTTCATATTCCCATATATCTTTTTCTTGATGGTTTCACTCCTGTAATAGAGACACATCCTATACGTCAACTTTTAGCTTAATTATCTCTATTACTTTCAAAGATATCAAAAAAATTTTAACTGATAAATTGTTCATCATAATATCACCAACATTTTATCAGTTTACAAGTTTTTGATATCTTTTGTAGCCATCGAGATAATTGAGCTCAAATTGGACCTTTAGTGTGGTCTTCCACTTACGATGTGTCCTCAAATGTCATTTTTCATTTCTCGAAATTATTTCTGTTTGGTACATATTTTTCTTTTCCTTCAAATTTCCCCATCTTCTCCTTTTTTTTCCTGTTTTATGATCATAAAAATTCTATATTTGGCCGTCCACGATGTGTTAACTGTTCTCTCCTCCGTTTTTATGTGTGTCCCCACCAAACTTCCCTCACTTGCTTCTTTTTATACTGTTTCATAAAATTTTTAGGTTTTCCAGAAGTTATCTTCCACTGGTCATCATCATGCAGAACAGTCAACCAGAAAGCTTTATGGGTCAGGTACAGTGGCAGTGCCAGCAACAGCAAGGTAACGAAAATGGATAGAAGTATTTGAACTCAGTTATCTCGGTTCCAAGAAGATATTTCAAAAAATTGTTCACTGATAAAGTATTTATCACATTATCACTAATATACCATCAGTTAACAATTTTTTGATATATCTTATAGGGTCCGAGATAATTGAGTTCAACGTGAACGGCTTTGATTAGAGCATATACAATGACTGTTGCATTCTATGCATACTTTCATTAGTTTTATATTTGATCTACCAAAATATTTGTGATCTACCCACCTTCTTTTAGCGCCCTTCTTTGTCACTCTTCTTCCTAGTTGTTTCATTGGTCAGAACCCCTCCTTATTTGCGGCTGACAAACCTTTCTCTCTCTAGTCCTAGTTTTCCCCAATCAGCTCTCCAGCCAGTCTCCGTCTATCCCTCTATTCCTGTATCTTTAGTACTTGAATAAACTAGTATTCTTTAACTACTACTCGTTTCCTTGAACCGGCCAGAATGCCAAACCCCAAGGACGTAAATAAAATTTTTTGGTTTTCCAGAAGTTATCTTCCACTGGTCATCATCATGCAAAACAGTCAACCAGGAAGCTTTATGGGTCAGGTACAGTGGCAGTGCCAACAACAGCAAGGTAAGGAAAATGGATAGAAGTATTCGAACTCAGTAATCTCGGTTCCAAGAAGATGTTTCAAAAACTAGTATACTGATAAAGTATTTATCACATTATCACTATATCATCATTTGACAAATTTTTAATATCTCTTTCTGGGTCCGTGATAATTGAGTTTAAAATTCAAGTGAACGGCTTTGATTAGAGCATATACACTCTTATTAACACAGGCCTATAGACTATGACTTCGAAATACGCTTGATTTTTCAAAACAACCATCTTTAAGGTGCTGGTCATTGGGAGCAGCTGAACCAACGATTTCAAAACGGGCAGATTGGACATCAGACTCCAGAAATGGACCTGGTACACAAGATGACTATTGAAATCGACTGATGGAAGCAGCGCTGTGTCGCTCTGTGCCACAAAAAAGAGCAATTCAAAGCGGAAAACGAGAAGTTGAAAGATGAAGCTTTCCAGAAAAATTAAGCTTTTGAAGATATGAAATTGCGATTGAATGGTAAGTGAATCACCTTTAGTAGAAGCTTTAAGCACTCTTATCTCGGCTCCTAAGCAAGATATCAAAAATCAATCAACTGATAAAGTATAGGTGGTATTATGATGAATTATTTATCAGTTGGTAGCTTTTTGATATCTCTTACAGACACTGAGATAATCGAGCTTCTATTTGAGCAATGGTTTTTCAGGGGTGTCCAAGAAATCGGAAGAGGAATATCACGAATTGAAGAAACATCCGAAGTCTTGGTGATTTTGAATTTCTTAGAAACCGTTTGTTGAAATTTTAGTTTTTCAGAGCAATCAAATGGGGAAGATATCAAACGAAAGGTTCAAGGTTTGGCTGCCAAGATGGATGTCATTTTCGTACATTTTTCGTTTAATTTTTTGTTGTTTTTGTTTCTAAGCTTAAATAAATCTGATATTAGCTGGAAAAATTCAAATCACAGAGTAAAATAGAAAAATAGGGCAAAACATTCGCAGGGTACAACGATTCGGTTACACCATCAATCCGGAATCTATTATCTATCAAGCTGAATCTATTGAAATTGATCAATTCTTCAACACTGTCCCAAACATGTTGAGTCGTTTTCAAGGAAGACAGGCATCTTTAAAAACTTTGATATATCGAGGTTCAGACTTGATTGAGTTTGTGAATTTATGGAAATCAGTACGAGAATTTCAAAAGCTCGCATACTTACAAATAAGCATAGGTTGTCATGAAATCCCCCAGAATGAAATTTGTCTGGCGATTAGGGCTAAATGCATTGCTGGAACTAAGAAGCCATTAACGCACACATTGCCCAAAGTGAAAGTTGAATTCAAAATATTATTTGAAATAGTTCTATATCATTTTTTATGCATATGATACCAAATTTTTTTTCCAGATTTATCTTTGAATGACCATTTCTGTAATTCAACCTGCATTTTGTCTGTTCTTTTTTGTATTCCTTCAAATCTTTCTTGACTGAATCGCAACGTAGATTCCCCTTCTACACAGAGATTATTTAGTGATTCTATTCACCACTCTTCGAGTTAATGTACTTTATTAAAATTTTTATTCCAGACTTGTCCCAAATTGAAGCTGTTAATTTTTAGAAATACTATTTCTTCTTGAACTCCAAAGAGTCTTAATGTATGATTGACACTTGTTTTCCCACTGAATCATGAGATACGAGGACCACTTATATCAAAATTTTTAGCACCTTTATTATTTTGAATAGCCCACTTTCGTTAGTATGACCTCTTCTGACCGCTATAAAAGGCAATTATATTATACTTTAATCTCGAACAAGTACCCACCAAAGGACAATAGGTCATCAAGACACCTGTCTCATGATAGTTGTAATGAGAAAGAAGAAAAATAAAAGTGGGGAGGGGGTGAAAATCTAAACTTATCCAGATTCGGATAAGAGAGAAAGGGGATCGACGGGAAAGTTAGGTAAATATCTATATGTTTGTGTTAATTAGAAGAAAAACTTACAGTAGGACATTGAAGTCCTGTGATTCTTTATTGCCTCTTTTTCAGAATCAATATACTCTCCAAATTGTTTTTCTTTTTTACGAGGCATCAAAGCATCACATGACTTCAGTATTATTCTTAAACCTTTTCTTCTAAACTTCTAACACAAACTTCTACATTAAAAAAAGGATGTTCTTTTTTCTGTCGATCTTTCTCCCCTAGCTCCATCCTTCGGATATCATACTACGTCACTGTAGCCTTTTGTTGGATGTCTCCTTCCCACTTTCTACAGTAACCCTAGAGTAAAGAAAATTTCACTTTTTCTTATTTTTTGTTCATCTTTTTGAATTTTTTTCACGTTTTTTTGGAAATTTCTCAACAATTTTCCACTAGACCAAAATCAAAACACTGATAGTTCAATACTGTTAACCCGCCTACACTTTAATACCATAGTGTCATGAAAAAATCCGATGTCCTGACTTTTTCAAAACCAACTTTTTTCAAAAAACGAAATTGAAGATAATGATTCGATCTTCTTGGAAGATCGATTATTCTTCCTATTTTCAGCAGCTTTTGAGTTGAAATAAAAATTTTAACTCGTTTCTTTTCAGCTGAAAATGTTGATTTCTCATCCGATTATGAAAAAAATCACTGAAAATCTGTCGTCGTGAATAATTTTAACATTTGTGTGAAAAGGTTTTTGTTAGAAACCAACTTAAAAATTTACATTAGAAAATACCAGCTCTGCTAAATTTAAGGTTATTTTTAATTTTCAGGTGATATTGGCCGAGGAGCAAGAAGACGACGAGGTGTACATAGAAGTTTGCAGTCCACCTCCTATGCCAGAGGTATATTTACCCATCCACCTGGCTCTAATGGAGAAGAATAGGAAGAGAAAAGTGAGCTAGTCCTGTCTCTCGATTCTTAAAATCCTTTTTTCCGAAGGAGTCCAGCATGGATTGCCTGGGGAACAACCAAGAACACCTTAAAACTGTGACGAATTCTTTTGAGGAAAAACAGCCGGTCCCTATGGATGGATTCTCCGGGTTCAACCCATCTCTAATTGGGGAGACATCGGCTATCTCTATCTCTCCCTCCTTTCCAACGTATTCACTTCCGATGTGGAACTATTTTTCGGCGCTTTCGATGGGCCAATATGTTGTGCTTCTTACCATATATGGTTTCGGATCATATATGGTTTCGGATCTTTCAGCCCCTTCGATTACAGATCCGGACTAAGAATCTCTATTGCTTCTGTTGATTCACTGGTCCCCTAATAAATCTGTTTTTGTTAAGTACAAAAATGTTTAGAAGTTGCACGGAACAAAAAAAACGTATGCTTTTTCTTCATCAGAAGAATTAAGATCAAATTCACGCATGGAACCTAGGAAAAATAATGAATGACACATCTCGACCAAAGAATTGCATTTATCTTTGCTCAAACTTATCCAATTTGACAGGCAACTTTTGTAGGAGATACCGAAAGTTTTAGTAGGAATTAGTTTTGTGAAATCAGAAAACTTGCAAATTTGAAAAATATAAACCCCTAAGACTAACAGTACCGGTCAATAAAATATACAAATTCATATTCTTTAGTTTATTTTTGGTTGATTTGGCCATTTTCAGGAGTCTAGAGCTCGGATGACAAGTTTCCGATTATTTAACGGTTATTTTTTATTTAACGGTTCTCACTGCGTGAAGGAGGACTCCGACAAAGATTGTTTGTCGTATCAAAATCTTAGAGAAATTTTGTATATTTCTAATAATATTGAGGAAAATTGCAACAAAAATCAGTATCCCCAAAAACCACAACGTAAATACATATACATAGATTAGGAGAGGATGCACGGAAAATCGAGACAGCTAGAGGAAAGCTGGGTAGTGGAGAAAGAATAACGCATGTGTGTATCAGGACGGGCCTACACCGCCGACTATCCTCCGCGCCGCTCTGCCTGTCCAGCCGTCTAGTGCCGACCTTTCGCTTTCTTGTCTAACTGTCTATCGTCAACTTCTTGCTTTTTCGTCTGCCCGTCTGCCGCCACCATTTCGTCTTTCTTATTAGGTTGGCCGGGAAGTAACTGTCCATTTTTTGATTCGTGAATAACACAAAAACCAGACTAATTCAAAATTGGCAGTCGTGGTCCACAACATGTTGCCAACATTCAGGTAACCTGTGGATGCCATACCTCAAACAGCCAGCTAGCGGTGAATCAAAGAAGTCCTAAAAAGCAGTTTTTATCTTATCGACAGTGTCAAATTATTTTCCCTCCGGGTGGCGTTGTATATATACAAATAACCAAAAACGAAAGGACCAAGTCAGGAGTTTAAGGAACGTGAAGCGCTATGCAGCTAACAAGGAAAGTGTTTTCAGAGGGGCGTTGAGAATTCGCTGAAACTTTCAGTACTTATAGTTTGAGATATCAGCAGTATGATGGCGGAAAAATCTAGGTCATAATACCATCCGCTGGCTGAAAACTTTCGTCTGAAATGTTTTGGCCGATTTCACCCTCTTCCTCTCTTCTCCGCGCCCCTCCCTCCTGTATGCCCTCTGAACCTGATGTAAATGTCGGTGGTGTGGTGTTGAGGTAAGAGGGAGACGCATTAGGAGTGACTACAGGGTGCGGCAAAAGTTTTGCAACCAAAAGAAGACGCCATAACTTCTCGGGAAATAGTCCAATCCGGGCCAAATTTTAAAAGAATTTTATCAATGAGATTTGTGACAAAATTAAATTATAGTTGCTTGTTTCTGGCAGTTCTGTATCTAATGACGGGGTTCAACTTCTTCTGATTGCATTTATGCTGGCACGGAGGTTGTCTGCCGGAAAATAGTCCATCCCGCGGAAGGAATATTTTTGAGAGCATCCAAAATTGTGTTAAAACAAACTCCAACACATGCTTAAGAAGTTCCTTGCACGAAAATCCCCATCGAATTGTGATCTGACTCGAGACAGACCATTCTTTTCGGGGATCAAATTTGAGAAAATTGGCTTGGCACTCCTGCTGAAAGTGTTTTGCCGTCTCAGCAGGCGCTACATCTTTTTAGGAAGTCTGAATTTGCTATCTAAAGTTAGATCATGATTCAGACAGTATGATTTTCACTAGAAGTAGTTCTCTTGGTACACTTGCACAACTGGCTCCACCCAAAACAGTGATTTTTTCATATTTTATGTGATTCCTCCAAAACTCATGGTTTGCTGCGGATCGGCTGCCTAGAGAATATACAGACTATTACTGTTAGATAGCCAAGGACATTGTGCTTATACATAACAATTTTTAGAATTGAGTTTTGCCTCTGCGCTGAACAGTGTCTCATCAATGAAAGCGGTGGTCAAGCGCGTGCCAGACGTACAGGAAAAACAGCGAAGGAGGAGTACAGAAAGTAGTGCCATTTTTGTAAAAATTGAGGTAGGAATATGAAATTTAGCATATTCACTAATGAAGAGACGAGGAAAAATATGAACATAAAATCTATGCATGGAAAACGTGTTAGCGTGCGCCAGCTTGCTTCAAACTTCGGTTGCAAAACTTTTGCCGCACCCTGTATGGTGGTTCGAATCCCACTGTGGAAAATAATTTTTTGCTTTTTTCGAGACGATCGGTTGTTTAAAGTTCTTGCAATTATCAGATTCTGGAAATTATCAGGACTCACAGACGAAATAGAGCTGCCAAATTTTGTGAAAATGATGTTTCTATCATTTCTGAGTGTTTGAAGAACTCTTTTGCGCTTTCAAAAAAATTTTCAAAAAATCACTTTTTGAGTGTGAGGGACCCCATGGCGAATTTTTTCAAAAATTTTCGCAAAATTTTTTTTTTGAAAATTTCCAAAAACGGTTTTAGAAGATAGAGAAATGTTCAAAAATGAGTTTGGCCCTCAAAAAGATCCTGAAAAACTAGTTTTAAAGCATGAAAACTGCTCGTTTTTGGTCAACATTTAGCACTGAAAACACTTTGAGAGCCCATATTTTGGTTCTCATTAGGGTTATGACGAAGATATTGCTGAAATCGTATTCAGCATGTTTGAAAGTACCTTTGTACAAATTTTGAGCAAATTCTCAACGCCCCTCCGAAAACACTTCCCTTGTAAGGCGGCTTAGGACTGAATTAACTCACCTTAAATACGTCGAGATCCTATGTCTCACGGAAAGTCGAGTAAGTCCTGGACCGCTTCAACTGGACGGTTCTTCTTTGCGCCCCTTAAACTCCTGATTTGGCCCTTCTATTATTGGTTATTCGGAGATATGCAACGCAGTCGGGAGGGAAAATAATTTACACTGACAAGGGAACCTATATTTCTTGATTGCATACTTTTCGTTATTTAATCATGGTCCGTATTTGTCCAAAGACAGCCCTTCAAAACTACTTCATTCCAGTGATTGAGGACTTCAAAATTTTTTTGGAAATTTTTGTGAAAAAATTTGTTTTTCTAATGTTGTCTCTACTCTCTAGAATTGATAACAACTTGAAAATCATGCCGGAAGGATTCAATAACGTCGCAAAACTAGGGAAAAAAAGAAAAAAATATATCACAAGGGGGTGCGAACCCCTAGCCTTGTGCCTACTAGCGCACCCCACATCCCCGACACCACGCAGCCGGCAATCTCCACAGAACAGAAACGCGCTTAGATGTTAGGCGCTTTCTAAACGCCTTTCAAATGGAAATCAGTGATGGAATGTGTGGTAAAGACTGCAAATCAACTGAATTCGGTTCTAAAACTTCCGACTGAAATATCTCGGCTGAAGCTGGCGAGCGGATTCTAAAATTTTCAGGGGTGTCTAGATAGGTTATTCTTAACCTATACTGAAATTTTCATCAAAATCTGAATTGGCGAGGTGTTGTGGTTCCCTTGTGAAGATGAGATAAAAAACTGCTATGCAAAATAAATTGATTCGCAGCTAACTGGCTGTTGGAGGGATGGTATCCACGTTACCCATCCAAGTTACCCGAATGTTGGCAACATGTTGTGGACCACGACGGTACATACTTTCAATCTTGGATAAATCTCGTTTTTGTGTTATTCACGAATCAAAAAATGGACAGTTACTTTCCGGCCAACCTGATAGAAAAACTCAGAAAAAGATCTTTGTAGAAGCTGTGAATCACGCCAACGAAAACATTGAATATCAGAAAATGCTAAAGGAGTTTGAATATTAAAAAAATGGTTCAGAAGAAAAGATGTAATTTGTAAGTTGTTTATTGGACAGGTAGATATAATAAGACTAGAGGGCAAGACATAAAAGACTCAGAAAATTCCCCTCACGAGGCCGATCTGAGTGAGGGAGGGAGACCGGGAGAATTGTGACATGTGACACAGAAAAAAAAAAGATACCGGTAAGAAGAATAGAAAGAAAAAATGGGGTGGGAATTACATCAATGACGAGTAATACTTGAAGAAATTAGAGATTCGAATTCGGAAGGCAAGAGAAATCGGGTAACTTGGGGATTGATCGCATTCCATAGCGGAACGGTTGTAGAGAAAAAGTCGGAGGAGTAGGGATGTAAATAAATTGAATTCATAGGGCGACGAGGGGAGGAGGAATACTTGACATGTGCATTAAGATTAGAAAAGTAGGCGGCTGCATTTAAAATTTCATAAAGAAGAAGTAGTTGAGCTTTTCACCTACGATGTCGAAAAAAATGACTGTCTTTTTCTAAAATTTTCTAAGTGTTGATTCATAATTTTTTACAGTAAGCGCAGACGGAATGGTCGAAAATGATGATTTGGGTCGAAGGGTTCTGTCAAAGACCTTAATAAAAAATTTCAAAGTGAGCAACTCAAAACTGAATTGGAAGTTGATGTCCCTACAGGAGCAATACAAAAAATTCAAAAAATGGCTGATCAAGCAAAGAAGAAGCTGCTCAATATTGAGAAGTTTCTTCTGGGAACGTGAAGCTCTAAAAGATGTGTCATTGAAATCGTTCGCATCTCTCCTCAATAAGATGAGTGTTCCGTAAAAGAACGACCTGCCAATAGTACATCGAGAAAAAAGTGGGCGGAGCCAAGAGAAAAGCGGGCAGAGTCAGATTCAAAAAAGGGGACAGAGTCTAGAGCAAAAGGGGAGGAGCTAAACAAAAATTAGCTTATTTTGGTTCATTACGGCTCAAATTCAACGGATTTTTCTTGAAATTTTTGGAAAAAATCCCAAAAATTAATCCGATTGCTGAGATCCAGACTTCCGTTGATTCGTTAGATGAGCATTTGCGGCCTGGTCCAAAACTGCCATCCATTTCATTCGGTCTTCTTCGTCCTGGGCGGTGAACGTGTACTTCCGGCGGGCCCCAACGCGGACCGAAAACGTAAACTTTTCGCCGCCAATTTTGACTTCACATCCGGGAAGGGGCAACATTGCTAGTGCTGTTTCATCCTGAAAATTGGAGTTTTTGGGTTACTGTATTTTGAAATAACTGTAGAAACGGTCAAAAATAACCTACAATATGCTTAGAAAGCGATAATCTTTTCAGAGGTACAGTAACCCTACTGTTGGTACCGTAACCCATTATTTTGGGTGCCACAGTTTTTGTTGGGTTACTGTAGTTACAACTAAGGCTGAGCAATCCCTACAAAGATAGGTTACTGTAGATCGAAAAAATGACGAAAAACGGCCAAAAATGTGTTAGAATAAGTCTATAAGAGCTACTTAAGGTTATCAGAGGTATAATAATGTTACTGTAGGCACCGTAATCCAGAACTGTAAGTACTAGGTTATTGTAGCCTAAAGATTTGAAACTGAGCAATCTGTACGAAGTTGGGTTACTGTAAGTCAAAAAATGAGGAAAAACGGCGAAAAATTAGCCTAGAAGAGCTGCAGTAACCTTGAGACTTTTACAGTAATCCTACTAGACTACTGTCGGTACCGTATTCTTGGGTCCAGGCTACTGTAACCACAACTAAGGCTGAAAAATTCCCTTAGAATAGGCCAATGTAGCTGAAATGAGCCAAAAGCCCAATATCTCGTTTGGATTTTTAAAGGTACAGTAAGCATACAAAACTACAGTAAGACCATCTACAGTAGCGATGGTCTACTGTGAAAAATCTTTAAGTTGGTGTTACTGTAGACATTTCATTTTGGGAAATGTCGTCTTTATGAAAATTTTAGAATTTCAGACAAATTTAAAGCTGAGCAATCTTCTTACCTCATCCGACAGATATGTGTACAAACAGAAGTTGTCACGAACCACACAATATCGATTAGTGGGTTTTCTCAATGTGCCGCGGAACTGAAAACTTTGAAAATTTGAAAAAATGTTATTGAAATTTTTGATTTTTTTTATTTTTGATTTGAAATATTACGATTTGATCGATTTTTCAATTTTCTAAGTCAAAATCTTGCTAATTTCTCAAATTTTCGGTTTGTTCTTCAGCATTTTCAATCAAGACAGTATCATTAGGGTAAAACGAAACTTATGATAAAATTAAGATTTTTAAAAATTTTGGAAAAAATGCTTCAAATTAAAATTTTGAAATAGGATTTTAATCAAAATTCACATTTTTCCCATATTTTGATTTTCTAGACCAGTTTTTCTTGAATTTTTCAAATTTGTAGTTCATTTCTCATCTAAATCTCACCCTGATCTGACTGGCATGCAATATTCCCGGACCCTTGGCTGGTGTCTCCAATAGCTTCCGCCTCGTCTGACTTTGAGTTGAAGAACTTTTTGGAATTCCGTCCACATCCATAGTTTTGGTACATCTATCACAAATTCGGGTCTTCTTCGATTCATTTCGATGACTACCAAAACACTTTTTGCATAAACGCCGTCGACATTCGACACATTTTGAGCCACTGGACAGGAATCTGAATACTTTTCTTATTTTTTCTGAGTTTTCGACTTGAAAAACTCAATTTTAGATGTTAAAACTGTGAAAATCAATTTCTCTATCAAAAACCATCACAGAAACCATGAAAAAACCGAAAAATTGAAAGTGACCGAGTTTTTGGATTTTCTAGGCCACCATTTGGAAAGGTAGGCCATGAGGTTTTTTGAGTCGGGAAAGCAGTTTTCTAGGCTAGATTTTTATAAAAAATATTAGGTTGGCGGGAAAGTCTTTGTCACTTTTTCAATAGTTTATTTCTCAAAGAAAAAATAACCGAATAATTAATTATATTGTCCATCATTATCAACAACATGTCTCCAACGTTCCCTCAATTTATGGATTCCATTGCGGTAGAATCCAGCCGGGCGTGAGGCAAAGTATTGTTTGAGTGCCGCTTCGACCGCTCCACGGGAATTGAAGCTTCTTCCTTCGAAGGCACGTGTCATATCGCCAAATAACCAATAGTCGGAAGGAGCAAGATCAGGAGAATACGGGGGGTGAGGGAGAACATTCCATCCATATCCCATCAGCTCCTGCTTCACTTGTTTCGAAACATGTGGGCGAGCGTTATCATGTTGATAGTACACTTTCTTGTCTTTCAGGGCCGAACGGTCGACTGCTTTCTTGAGGTTTCGTAGTTGAGTAGTGTAGAGGTCTCCAGTTATTGTTTTGCCCTCGGGCAGAAGTTCCCAGTAGATGGGGCCGTCCACTCCCCACCACACAGAGAGCATAACTTTTTTCGGATGAAGGTCGGGTTTGGGGACATCCTGTGGGCTCTCTCCTTCTCCAACCCACTGGGATTTCCTGTGGTGATTATTGTAGAAGACCCACTTCTCATCTCCCGTTTCTAGCCGGTCCAGCCATCGATCGCCCGCGTGGAGAGTGAGAAGAGTAATCGAATCGTCGACTCGGCGGTCAAGGTTGGCTTGAGTCAGGTGATGAGGTATGAATCGACCAAAAAGTTTTCTCATTCCAAGAGACTTCAAACCTTCAAGGACTGTGCTATGGTGAACTCCGAATGTGACAGCTAGTTCACGGCTAGATTGAAATGGATCCGATTGCAATGCGTGCTTCAGCTTGTCCAAATCCAACTCACGGGGTCTCCCAGAGCGATCCTTTTCATCGAGCGAGAAGTCATCTTTTTCGAAACGATGGAACCAATTGCGAATAGTATTGTAGTGAGGGGCATGTGTGTTGTACACATTCTTCAAGAAAGTTTCCGAATCCTTCATCGTGGTGTGAGATAGGAAGAGGTAAATCAAAACATGTCTGATGTGAATAGCAGTGGGAACAAACATATCGTTTCAATTACAGATGAGGAGCAGGGAAGGAAATGGGGACTTGTTTATATGGAAGGTTCTTATCACCTTGCTATTCACTAGAGTCGATATCATACACAGTCTCCATATACGAGAACAGTGATTAAACAAACAGAGTGACAAAGACTTTCCCGCCAACCTAATATAAATTTCGTGTTTCTTTTAAACAAAAATTCATAGGAATTCCAGAAAAATCTAATTTCGAAAAATCTAAAAAGTCAATTTTTTTTGGAAAAGTTGAAAATCGGCATTTTTCGACTTCGAGCGCTCGATTTTCTAGGTTGTGAATTTTCTAGGTTGGGAAGTTTTTGAAATTCCTAGGCCACCGTTTGGGAGGTTAGGCCATGAGCGTTGTTTGGTCGGAAAATCGGTTTTCAAAGCTAGATTTTTATGGGAAATTTGTGTTTTGTATTCATTTTTGACAAAAATTCATAGAAATACCGAAAAAATCGATTTTTAAAAAAATATCGAAAGATTCCAAAATTGATCGTTTCATTTTTTTTATATCTAAGGATATTTTTTTATAAGAATAGCTTTTTATCTGTCTCTTATTACTTCTAATTAGCCAATAAAAAAACCCACCCAAATTCAATGCCACAATCCGCACAGTGTTTCGACTCTACCGGAATGTCATTGCCGTTGTTCTCGGTGCTTTTCTGAAAAATTGGAGATAATCAAGGCTACAGTAATCCTAGCAATGTGTATCTCGACGAAAAAAATTTTCTTAACGGGTGAGACGTCCCTGCCAAATTTCAGAATGCTAGCGCAATTTTGAGCCAAGTAATGGCAATTTCAATTGTTGACCTACGCGGCGCGGTCGCGTCGCGGCTGACTAGCAAAACTTCAAAGAGGTATGACTTGTTCCAAAGTCGACCGATTTGAGTCAAATTCACAGAGTATACTGAGAATGAAATATCATTTAGAAATTTATAAGAAATTCTAAATTTTCAGTCATTTTCAGCCAACATTTTCAGTTAAATACAAAAACTCACCGAACTCGTTGTCAACATGGAACTATTGACTCTGGCCTCATCGATTATCGAGAAAATCAAATCGACCCATTCGTTTTTCTCTTTTTGAGTGGGGGTGAAAAGTTCCACACATTGTTCTGATCCTGTTCTATTGGATCCACGGAGATAGAAGGAGTGATCTCGTTCCAAATTGTCTCCTTCGCACACCTGGAAACGGTATGTATGTTTTTTTGACTATGAAGCAATCTGGTTTGAGTTCAGCTCAAAAAGAGCTTTGAAATGAGCTCAAATACGCTCGAGCTCCGCCCACTTTGATTTTTCGGGCGCGTCGCGGTCGTGCGTCGCGTGTCCAGCGGAAGTTTCATAGTGGGCGGAGCCTAGTCGTGTTGCGGCTCATTTTGAAGCTTGAATTATGCTCATTTCAATATATATGGCAAAAACTAAGAATTCTCAAAAAACTGAGCAAGTTGAATGAAAGTTTCACTATTTCGAAAAAATCGAAATTTTTGAATTTTCGGAATTTTAGATTTTTTCGTGACTTTCGGGAAATGAAATATTTCGAATAGACTTCAGCTTAATTCGTGCTTTGAAATTAGCTCAAACACGACTAGGCGCCGCCCACTTTGAAATTTCAGATGGACACGCGACGCACGACCGCGACGCAACTGCAAGTTCAAAGTGGACCGAGCCTAGTCGTGTTTGGACTCAATTTGAAGCTCTCGGAAAAATAGAAAAAATGGTAATACTTTTATCCGTTTTCAATGAAAATTAACCAAGTTATGCTAATTTTTTTGTAAATAGTCAATTTTTGCGCTCACCTGCAGATGACTTGCACTAAAAACGGCCCGCAACTTGTACTTCGACTTCGAAAGTTCACCCGCTAGGATCACTAAATCATTGAACAGGAAAAGGAATTGCTCTTCCGTTTTTTCAGTGGTAGGCGAGATTTGTTGAATTGGTCCGGATTTCAAAAGTTCCCGTTCCGGGGAAACCAGGAAGATTGAGTTCCCGAGTTGCTCTTGGACTTCGATAACTTTTTCGAAGCGATGCTGAAAACGATTTTTATTTGAAAAAATTAAATGAACAGTCTCCAAACTGAGTTCCAATATGAGTATAAGCAGGTCCCACCTGGAAACACTAACTTGGAAACCTACAGTAATCCTTTCTAATTTTCGAAAATTAGTGTCAATTTCTAATTTACCTAGCTGATAGTAAGCACATTGAGAGTTTCAATATAAGCCTAAACACGACTAGACGCCACCCATTTTGAAATTTCAGCTAGACACGTGACGCACGGCCGTGACGCGTCTGAAAGGTAAAAGTGGGCCGAGCCTGATCGTGTTTGGGCTCATTTTGAAGCTTATGTAAATCTGCTAAGAGAAACAGAAATGGAATAAAACTGAGCAAGTTGTATGAGAATTTTAATCTTTTTGTTGAAAAAATTGAAAATTTTAAAATTCCGGAATTCTAGCTGTTCTACTGATTATTGAGAGACAAAACAGGTCAACTAATCTCATTTTAACTTGAGCTTTGAAATGATCGCAAGCACGACTAGGCTCCGCCCACTTTGAAATTTCCTGCAGACACGCAACGCACTACAGAGACGCGCCCAAAAAGGGGAGGAGCCTAGTCGTGTTTGAGGTCATTTTTAACCTTCAATAAAGCTCAAATCAAATTTGTCAAAAAAAATCTAAATTGGCACAAAACTGATCATGTTGAAAAGTTTTCAGATTTTCGAAATTTTCAAAAAAGACAAAAGTTCCGAAAAAAAACCCACCACTTTCTTCATCATCTCATTGGAATGAGCTGCAGCAGCTAACACCAAATCCAACGCATCTACAGTATCCTTAAAATCACCGTCACTTGGCTGGAGATGCTTTTTGTACTCCTGGAGAAGAAGTTGATATCTCGTGAGCCTCTGAACTGGGCAAATCAAATGACAGACTAGCGGAAGTCCATCGCACTCGGGCTGTTTTTCGATGTCTTTCACCAAATCCGCAAATTTCTTCTTCTTTTTCAACTCCTCAAACAGTTTGCACGCTCGATCGAAGTTATTCGTGTATGCGGAGTACATTTTGAAGAACGGAGCTTGTTTTTTGACGACGTCGGCAATTCTGAAAAATTGGAATTTTTGGGAATAAGCTACTGAAAATTGAAAGGTTACTACGTGTTCTGTAAACTGTGAAAGTTTCATCCAAATCCGTCAACTTTGAAGCAAGTTACGTTTTCTGAATTTTTCAGTCTAACCGCGACGCGACCGCGCCGCATAGGTCACAAATTGAAACCGCCATAACTTGGTTAAAAACTGCGCTAGTTTTCTGAAATTTGGCAGGAACATTGTGGCCGCAAAAATAATTATTGTCATTGTATTTCAGATTGCTAGCTTGAGTTTCAGTCAAGTTATGTCTTGCCAAAATTTTTGCTCGTACCGCGACGCGACCGCAACGCAATAGCGCGTTTTCGAAATAAAAAAGTTATGTCATACCCAGTACACTGTAAAAGTTTCATTCAAATTGGTCTGCTTTGAAGCAAGTTACAAAGGTTCAAAGTTTTTCATTCTGACCGCGACACGACCGCAACGCATACCTCAAAAATTCAAAATGCTATGACTTGGCTTAAAATTGAGCTAGCTTTTTGAATTTCGACAGCGAAATATTAGGATGGCCAGAAAGTAACTGTCCATTTTTTGATTCGTGATTAACACAAAAACCAGACTAATTCAAGATTGACGATATGTACCGTCGTGGTCCACAACATGTTGCCAACATTCAGGTAACCTGTGGATACCATACCTCCAACAGCCAGCTAGCTGTGAATCAAAGAAGTCCTAAAAAGCAGTTTTTATCTCATCGACAGTGGAAAATTATTTTCCCGCCAGATGACGTTGCATTTCTCCGAATATCCAATAATAAAAGTGTCATGTCTGGAGTTTAATAAATGTGGACAGCCATCCCTCCAAACCGGCTTAGGACTGAATTGACTATCTTTAAACGAAGCGAGATACTATGTCTCACGGAAAGTCAAGAAAGTCCCGGATCGCTTTAGCTGGACGGTTCTTCTTTGCGCCCCTTAAACTCCTGATTTGGCCCTTCGATTATTAATTTTTCGGAGATATGCAACGAAGTCGGACGGGAAAATAATTTACACTGAAAATTAGATAAAAAACTGCAATGCAAAATATATTGATTCGCAGCTAGCTGGCTGTTGGAGGGATGGTATCCATAAGTTACCTGAATGTTGGCCACATGTTGTCTACCACGACGGTACATACTATCAATCTTGGGTTGATCTCGTTTTTGTGTTATTCGCGAATCAAAAAATGGACAGTTACTTTCTGGCCAACCTAATACCTCGCAACAAGCCTTACATTTTTTTAATTTTCAGGTTTCTAGGATTACTGTGAAAGGTACTATACCCCGCTACTTACCGTTTTGTCGTATGCCAATCCCTGATCGAAATCATGAGTTGGGGCAGAAAGTGAGTGTGATGAAGTTCATATAATGAAGAGACATTGGCAAGAAGTTGTGTGATTTTGTCGTCGGTCAGCACTTTTTCTTTGATTAGGCGATTTCGGAATGTCTGGAAGAGCCAAAAAATTGCTTTATTGGTCTTAGACTCAAATTTTGGGAGTTTTCGCTGTTTTCATTTGAAACAGCTTGTTATTAGCTTCAAAATGAGCTCAAACACTACTAGGCTCCGCCCACTTCACAATTTCTGCTACGCATGACCGCGAAGTGCCCGAAAAATGAAAATGGACGGAGCCTAGTCGTGCTTAGGCTCGTTTTGAAGCTCTTGTTGAGATGAATACAAATAGAATGTCAATTTTACTTATTAACTCCTTCTAGACCATTTAAAAACCAAAAATAAACTTACATCTCCCAATAATTTCAATTTTTCGACATATCGTTGTTCAGAATCGACCAATTCCTGAGCCGCATACCACGCATTCTGATATCTCTTCTCCAGATTCGAACTTGTCGATGGTCCAGGAGTGATTTCAGAATCCGCATCGTCAATTTCAGAAAAACGCGATTGACTCTTGGTGTCATCCTCCTCCAGCTCATCCTCGGATAATTCATCGGAATCTAATAGTTTCACTTGGAATCCGCCTTCCGGGCCCTGAAATTTGAAGTTTTCGAGTTCTTAAATGCCAAAAAAAATCGACAAAATTGGGAAATTTTGGTTCAGAAACTCAAAAAATCCGAAAATTGGAACAATTCCTGTTTCAAAACTTTTTAGATTTTTTGTTTTCAATTTTACTTTCGAATTTCCAGTTTTTTAGTTTTGTTTTGTCTGAAAATTCAAATCTTCAAATTTTCAAAAAAAAATTACCTGATACACCACAAATGCTCGAAATCTGGACTTCGACATCTTTTTCACACCATTCACATAGCTTTCTTGTCGCGAGAAGTGCGAGCTGCAAAATTTTGAGAAATTGAATTTCAGACATTCAGAGCTGTTTGTTTTTAAACAAGAGCTTTAAAATGAGCCCAAACACGCCTAGGCTCCGCGCACTTTGAAGTTTCAGCCGGACACGCGAAGCACGACCGCGACGCTCTCGAAAAATGAAAGTGGGCGGAGCCTAGTCGTGTTTAGGCTCGTTTGAAAGCTCGAAATGAGCTTAACTCAAAACTTACAAATCTGAAATTAGAGTTAAACTGAGCAAGTTAAATGAGAAAATATAAACTTTTGTAAAAATTGAAAATTTCCTAGTTTTGTAATTTCAGACTTTTCCGTGATTTTTTAAACTTAAAACTCATTTGGTCATATTCAGCTTGAAAATAGTTTCAAAATAAGCTTAAACACACCTAGTCCCCGCCCACTTTAATTTTCAGCGCGCGCGTCGCGGTCGTGCGTCGCATGTCCAGAAGAAATTTCAAAGTAGGCAGAGCCTAGTCGTGTTTGGGCTTATTTTCAAGTTAATATTAAGCTGATTTTAACTAAAACGAGTGTGAATACAAAAATGTAAGCAAAAATCGGAAAATTATGAGTTTTTCACAATTTTCGAAAAAAAATTAGAAAAAATTTTTTTTTCAAAATTTTTCATTTTTTGAAACCATTGTATTCCGGGATCAGCGATTCCTTTAAAAAACGAAATTTTGAAATTAAAAAAATTGTTATTGATTTTCAGAATATTTTCATGATTCTAATGTAAAATTTTTCAAAATTCCCGTTTTTTTTTGAACATTTTTCTCTAAACCTGTTCATTTCCCTATTACCTATAAGACTTGCTACTCCTGACTCTTGTCATCGTAGATCTATCCTCATTGGTGATCACTTCAGTTGTTGTAGATGGTATTTGTGAAGATTCACTTCTCATTTTTTCGACAAACTCCGGGTATTCTTGAACTGAAAATTACAAAAAAATAGGCTGATGTGACTAAAAATAGGGGAAAATCACGAAAAATGGTGTAAAAGGAGCCAAAATAGCCCAAAATCAATAGAAACGGGCCTAGAAAGGCCTGAAGAGCCTAATGACGAAGCTATGGATATGGGTCAACTCGTTCCGGGTACTGTTGAACAGAAAATGTTAGAAAAATAAGCTGAAAATGAGTGAAAATGGTGGAAAAATAAAGAAAATAGAGCAAAAACTGGGCCTTACCAAACATTTCTTTTTGTTTGGAGAGCATGTTGATGATCGTGACTGGAACCTGCTTGAGACATCTGTCGATTCGTTGGTCCTGAAACTTTTTTGTGGATTACTTTGATTCGGACTACGGTAGTTAGAAAGTGTCTGTCTAAACAAAATTTGTTAGGAGATCACAATTACAGAATATCCCAGAATTTTGAATATTTTTTGAAACAGCGAAAATTTTTCAAAATTATTTTTTGTAATTTTTGTATTACTGTAATTTGGGAATTACTGTAATTTTGATTACGGTAGTTAGTAGGAGTCAATGTATCAAAATTTGGTTCTACATTTGGAGAGACTACTGAAAACTTTTTTTCTGGTTTACTTGAGATTACTGTATTTTTTGATACTGTATAGAAATAGCGCTTGGAAGATCAAATTATAAACTATTTTTGAAATTTCGAAAAAATTTGAAACAGTACTTTTTGTTGGAAAATTTTGAAAGTTTTTCGGATTAGTATAGGTTGGGATTACTGTAATTTTGACGGCGGTAGTTGGAATGTGTCTTTTCTCGTGTCTGTATATCACAAAAAAAATATTTAAACAGTAATTATCGAAAAAAAAATTGAAAAGTACTTTAGTTTGCGGGTTACTGTAGATTTGACTACTGTAATTAAAAAGTGTCGGTCTGAGTTTCTGTTTGTACAAAGAAAGAAGGACAACCAGCAGCAGATCGATGAAATTTTTGTTTTTACACAAATTTTGAAACAGTAACTTTTTTTTGAAAACTTCGAACAAAATTGAAAAGCTCTTTTTGGATTACTGTAGTTTGGACCTTACTGTAATTGTTCTTTTGATTTTCGTGAGATTACTGTACACTGCGTAACATAATTATAAGTTCACTTTGAATTTTGAATTTTTTGGAAAACTGTGAATATGGACTGAACAGGTTATGTTTGAAGTAATTACTAATTTGCATTGTCAATTAATGAATATCATTTGAGACCGCTACCATTTCTTAAATTTGGCGAAATTGAAAAAATCGAAAAAATGGCCCGAAAAAACGTAACATAAGTATAAGTTCACTTGAAACAATGAAAGATAACTCAAAACACAGATTTTAAAATGTAATGAAACTACGAAATATAGCAAAAAGGGATCAAAATGTATTCATAAATTTGAAAAATTTGGTTGTATCTATACTCAAAATTGGTCCACATCCGTTTTTGGCCAGCTTGTACTGAAAATGAACTTTTTCGTCGATAACTTTTTTTTGAAAACAGTGTTGACTCCAAATTTTTAAGTTTGACAGAATTACTGTCAATTGCTTCACGCAGTTAACTGTTAAAAAACGTAAAATTGATTTGAAAATCGAGAAAAATCTCCCGTTTTAGCCCATTTTTACAAATATTTTCCGAGTGGTACTGTGTCTTTCTCGGCAGACATCTGATTGAGCTGATAAGCATAAAATAAAGGTGAACATGTTGTCATTTAGGAACACACATAAAACCATAAAAATGTGAATTTTGGGTTTACGATATCTGCAACTTTTTGGACCATCTCACCCTCAAACATAAAAAATGGGCTATGAGAAGTCATGTTTACGGAGTTGTTTTGGGTGGAAGGAGTCACGCATTCTGTTTTCCTTTTTCGAATCATACTTGTCAAGTTTTGAATTTACGGATACAATTGTTAGATTATTTTCCAGTTCCGTTCTGGACGTACGATTTACCTAGAAAGTTATCGTTTTTAGCGAAAAAAAGACCAAATTCCGAGGTCCCAAAAATTTATTTAGAACTTATTCCATCAACCTGAAAAATGTTCAACATACTTGAAAAGTCTCAAATTATATTTTCGCAGTTGAGCCCTCTTTACGAGAAATCCGTTCCGGAGAGATATTTGGTATCTTATTGAAGGTTGGGAACGTATTGTTTTTCGACAGATTTTTTCTCTCAAAGTGAATCAATCAAAACTAAAGTTTATGCATATTATGTCTGCAACTTTTCAAGTTTGTTGAACATTTTTCAGGTTGATGGAATAAGTTCTAAATAAATTTTTGGAACCTCGGAATTTGGTCTTTTTTTCGCTAAAAACGATAACTTTCTAGGTAAATCGTACGTCCAGAACGGAACTGGAAAATAATCTAACAATTGTATCCGTAAATTCAAAACTTGACAAGTATGATTCGAAAAAGGAAAACAGAATGCGTGACTCCTTCCACCCAAAACAACTCCGTAAACATGACTTCTCATAGCCCATTTTTTATGTTTGAGGGTGAGATGGTCCAAAAAGTTGCAGATATCGTAAACCCAAAATTCACATTTTTATGGTTTTATGTGTGTTCCTAAATGACAACATGTTCACCTTTATTTTATGCTTATCAGCTCAATCAGATGTCTGCCGAGAAAGACACAGTACCACTCGGAAAATATTTGTAAAAATGGGCTAAAACGGGAGATTTTTCTCGATTTTCAAATCAATTTTACGTTTTTTAACAGTTAACTGCGTGAATCAATTGACAGTAATTCTGTCAAACTTAAAAATTTGGAGTCAACACTGTTTTCAGAAAGTTATCGACGAAAAAGTTCATTTTCAGTACAAGCTGGCCAAAAACGGATGTGGACCAATTTTGAGTATAGATACAACCAAATTTTTCAAATTTATGAATACATTTTGATCCCTTTCTGCTATATTTCGTAGTTTCATTACATTTTAAAATCTGTGTTTTGAGTTATCTTTCATTGTTTCAAGTGAGCTTATACTTATGTTACGTTTTTTCGGGCCATTTTTTCGATTTTTTCAATTTCGCCAAATTTAAGAAATGGTAGCGGTCTCAAATGATATTCATTAATTGACAATCCAAATTAGTAATTACTTCAAACATAACCTGTTCAGTCCATATTCACAGTTTTCCAAAAAATTCAAAATTCAAAGTGAACTTATAATTATGTTACGCAGTGTATTGCCGGAATGGTGTCTGCAGCATCAACATTTGAACAGTTTTCATGAAAAAACCAAAAAAGTTTGAAACAGAAATTTTTTACGGTAGTTAAAACGTGTCTGATAGTGTGTCTGTTTGTGTAAAAACACCATGAAGATGCAGCAAAGATGGTTTTTGGTCGGATTTTTCAAAAAATATTTGAAACAATAATTTCTGGAAAAATCAAAAAAAAGACGGAAAACGGCTTTTTGGATTGTAGCTTTAAGATTTGGTGATTTTGATGGACGAGGTTCATTGAAAAGATTTCTATATTTTTGTATTCCAAAAAATTGATACAGCAATTACAAAATTTAAAAAAAGTCTGGATTACCGTAAATCTCTACAATCCCTTAATCTTCAAAAATTATATTACTGTAGCCTAGATTTCTCTAAAGTCTCCTTTTTTCATAGGATTACTGTATTTTTCCAAAACAAACTTCAAAAAGAATTACTGTACCTGCTCATCACTCAAATCCAACTGTACATTGTGCTGGACCAGACATGTTTGTCTGGAATCATCAGAATACTCGACGGGACGCATTCCTTTAATATCTCCGGATAATTGTTGACAGTTTTCAGTGACCTGAAATGTTAAAAATTGGAAAAAAAGTTTCAAATTTTCCGATTTTTTTTGTTGAAATACTGGAATACTGTACTTACATTTCCAGAGAAAGACGGTTTTTTTCTCAATTTTCCAGGTCACGAACTTTTTAAATACCACGGCATTTTTTCCATTTTTTCTATGTATAAGCAAAAGAGAAAAAAGTTTTAGAAAATTCCCCTGGAATACTTATGTTCCCGTGACTTTTTTATTATTAGTCATATCTCAAAATGAGGAAGCTAAGGCAAAACTAGAAACTACAAAAATGTGGTAATTTTTATGGTGAGCAATTTTGTAATTAATACTTTTTTGATAGCTACCGTAGTTTTTGAGATACGTGCCTTTAAACTTTGTGTGCCAGAAAACGCTAAAAAATCCGTGCGCTGCGGGCACCTTAATGACGCAAATCTCGAAAACTTAATTAGTTAGGGTAAAACTACAAACTACAAAATGTTAAGCAATTTTGCAATTGACAATTTTTCTGATACCTACTAGAGTTTTACAGATATGCGCCTTTAAAGTTTGCGTGCCGGAAAGGGAAGGTGAGGAGGTGGGGCAACATTATGAAGGCGCATATCTCAAAAACTAGGGTAGTTAGCAAAAAGTTGTAAATTACAAAAATGTGTAAAATGTTTTGCTGAGCAATTATGTAGTTGACAACTTTTTGATAGCTACCGTAGGTTTTGAGATATGCGTTTTTTTAAATGAGATCTTCTTCGAAAACGAAAAGCGATTTTTTTTCGAAATGTATATTTTTCTTTTCCCCCTCTTCTTTTCCTATACTCTCTTGCATTTTTGAATTTGAACTAGTGCTCCGAAAAGCTGGTATGTTTCCTAAGGGCAAGTAGGGGAGCAGTAATTTTTGAAAAGTGTTGAAGAAATTACTGAAAATTTCAAAAAATATTAAACATTTCACAAACTTAGAATTTTGAAACTTTTTTGAATTCCAAAACTGGAAAAATCGAACAATGAAATTTTAGAATTTTAGAATTTCAGAATTTTTAAATTGCTGTAATAAAATCAAACCTCTTTTGCTTCCGATCCAACCATCCTGACACTTCGCTGCGTCTTTTTACATTCAACTTTCACTTTTTGTCGAACCGTTTTGATTAACTCCTCGTTATTTGGGAGCAATATGAAATAGGTGAAAATTCGAATTGTACAACCGTCGGACTGATCGATTTCTTCAACCTGGAAAAATTACAGATTTGGCGGGAATTTCAAAATTTTCGAAAAATTGCTGTTTCAATTTTTTTCAGATTTTCAGACTTTTCCAATTTACATTGATTTTTTGGGGGTTCTTCTTTTCAGAATTCTAGCATCTTGATATTCAATTGCTAATATTCAGAACCAAAAAATTATAAATAATTGAAAGGAAGCCAATTAATTTCGAAATTTATAAGATTTTTTTCAAACAAATTTTGAAACATCAAGATCTAGAGTTTCAAAAAATCAGGAAAATCTATATTGTTAGGAAATTTGAAATATTTGAGTGCGGAAAAATGCTCAATTATGCTCAGCATGGGGGATAAAATTATTCGTCCTTTAATGTAGGGTTGGCAACGGGGCGGGGATTCGGCCCCGTCCCGCCTGTAGAAAAAGAAGTTTGTTGAATGAAGAAGTAATCAAAATTTTTTGATTGTTTTACGATTTACGGTATCCAATTAAGCTACCCTGAAAATTTCAAGCCAATTGGTCCATTCAGTTACGCATGATAACGGAAAGTATGCCGCCTCCCGGGGCGGGGGTGAATCCTCGCCCCGGGGGTGCGGGGCGAGGATTGCCCCATTTCGTCTCTAAGCCCACCCAAATTTGATGCAAAGTTCAAAATTATTGGTCATTTAAAAAAATTTTGAAACAGTAATTTTTCAAAATTCCAAATGTTTCCAAATTTTCGCAAAATTGGCGGATGCGAATTGAAAAAACAGCAATTGGATTAAAATTTATTGGACACAACATCTTTTAATTAATTTTTAATTTTTGCAACAATGGTTCGAGAAAATTGAAACAATAATTTTTTGAAATTTTGTTTTAAGAAATTTGGTATAATTAGATTGACTGAAATTCTAGAATTCTGATTCTAGGTTTTTTGAAGGTCTTTTGAAGAAAATTTTTTTCTAGATTACTGTAGCTGTAGGAGGTAGTTGATCAAATTTTTGAAATGCATGTCGTTATTTTTCGACATTATTGAAACAGAAATTTTTGCAAATTTACGTTTTTGTTTAAAACAATGATTTTCAAACTGCAAAAATCAAAATTTCCACTCTTTCCGATTCTGAAAATTCGGTTTTTCGTCATGTGAATTTATAGAAAATTTTTGAAACAGTAATTTTTTTTTCAAAATTTCAAAAATTAATGGATTTTTTAATTGAAAAATCAAAATTTCGAAAATTACCATTACCTCTTCCATTTTCTTCAACGTGCCACCTTCATAATCAACTTTTGGAGCCATCAGATGACGTCGGACATCATCAAAATTCATTTGAAATCCAGATGGCATCTGGGTTGGCAGCTGGACTGACGACGACATTTTTTGATGATGATTCTGATGACGTGGCAAGGTCCTGAAAATTGGGGGAAATGAAATTTCAAAATTTCCGGTCTCAAAAAAAATTTTTGATTTTTATCAATGATAAGGGGTTAAATTTCGAGTGGGGAGCAAAATGAAAAAAAACGAACAAATGAGCTTCGAAATTTAGTAACCAGAAACAAGAAAAAAGAGCTAACAAGTGCGCACAGAAGACGATAAAAAAGAAAGCAGCACCCCAAAAATGAAACACACATAGAACTCATGAACACATATCAATGGTAAGACTGACACCCGGTGGGGCGAGAGATGGAGAGAGCGCAGATACGGTGACAAAAATTTTGAAGTAATGGAGATAGAACTCCCGCCTGCTTAGGAGCTATAGATTATGAAATTCCGGGAGAATTAGTTGACAAGGGTGCTATAAGGGGGTGTGGCCTAAAAAAAGAAAAAAAGAAAAAAAAATGTTCCGGAGACCCCGAAATTCTGTATGATCAATCATCAAACAGTTCGAATGATTTGAGAACAACAACAAGAAATGAGTCATAATGGGATAGGCTTTTGAGAAAACCAGAGGAAAAAATTAGGGGAAGGAAATCGGGGACTGAAATTTTAGAGGGAACGGAGGAAATGAGAATCTTGGGATTTTGAAGGGTGATGGTCAGGTGAAGGTAAATCGGGGCAGGAAACGTGAGAACAAAAGGACGGATGGTTTTAAAAATATTTTCAGAAGATGAAGCAGCGAATAATGGATTTTCAAGAGCAAATACTGAATGATTTAGGATCTACCGTAATCTTTGTGGATCTATCGTAAAAGCTAGTGGATCTACCGTGATCTTGAAGGAAGTCAGGCACTTTTGAGAATCTTTCATACTTTTACAAGAATAGTGAGCTCAGCGGCCTTCAGTTTTAAAATTTTTTTAAATGAAATCAGATTAATATCATTTCAATACCTTTCAAACGATAGCAAACCAAGTTCAAAATTTCACGAAATGCTAGCGGTACAAGTTCAAAAGCTCCATAATCATTTTTTCGAAGCTTGAAAGTCTTCAGACGGTCCGTTACAAACATTGAACTTCAAAAACGATCTCTTTTATGCCTTCAAAGTCCTGAAAAGGTCCCTCTTGGGCTTTGAAAGCAAACATTTTGAACTGATGGACTGCTTAGGAGCTATAGATTATGAAATTCAGGGAGAATTAGTTGACGAGGGTGCTATAAGGGGGTGTGGCCTAAAAAAAGAATGTTCCGGAGGCTTCGAAATTTTGAATGATCAATAATAAAACAGTTCGAATGATTTGAGAACAATAACAAAACATGAGTCATAATGGGATAGGCTTTCGAGGGAAAAAAAGAAGAAAAGATTGGGAAGGAAATTTGGGGGAACGAATTTTCAGAGGGAACAGAGGGAATGAATATCTTGGAGTTTATAGGGGTAAAATCAGGTAAAGGTGGGAATCGGTGCTTGGGTAATCGAGGATGAAAGGAGAAAGAAATCTAAATTTGGATTTTGTAGATTTTCTTAACTTCCAATATTTGAGAAGTTTGACTACAGTACTACGGCAACAGACAGAAAAACTGGAAAAAAGTTTCTAACGAATCATCTTCATGAAGTTATGCTGTTCCTACAGTCCAAAATATCTCATCTAAGACCCTCTGAAGCCAACCAACCAATTTTCCTAGTTACCGTATTTTCTCTAACAGAAGCTTATTTAAACTGTCAACGTTAAGCTCGATTATCTCGATTCTTGTGAAAAATATCAACACTTGGTCAACTGATAAAATATTGTGATATTATGATAATCATTTTATCAGTTAAAAACTTTCTGATATTTATCACAGGAATCGAGATAATTGAGATTAAAATTAACAACTTGGGTATATAAGAGGGAATACGGTAGACATTCTAAAAATGACGCTCTATAATCAATTTCCTCTTCTTTTCTCAGTCGCTCACTTATTTTGATCCTTATCCTAAGAAGCACATTAAGTAGCAAGATCCGCCTACTTTCTTAATCTCACATTTCTACAGTTTTGTATCAGTCTAAGCTCAATCTCATAAACTCCACTTCTGATAATTTCACTGAGATGGCCCCTTTTTTGGTCTAATTTCCGAATTGAACATTTTGAATTTGACAAAAATAGTTATTCAGATATTAGTTTCCCACCCCTCTAATAAAAGTCCGTGGGCTTTTATTAGAGAAAATATGGTGATTATTCATTTTTATTACAAAAATCACAAGGCACACTTTTTGAAAATAATGCGAATCTCTGATTTCTTTCCTCATCAGGGAGAAGCAAAAATGGTAATAAGTTTTCTCTCTAATGGAAAAAAAACTAAAAAGTCTCAAGAATTCTACACACATCTTAAATCACGAGGAAATGCATTCAAAAAATAACAGAATGAGTAACAATTTTGGTTTATATGCTATTGGTTAGAGAGCTGAAGACGCAGAGAAATTTGTGGCGAAATAGTGTTGGCAAGAGAAAGAATAAGAATGAGTCTTAGCAATCGTCGAAACCGATGACGCATATTACCGCTTGAGAGTTGAGACACAGATAGACTTTCAAAAAATGTCTGCGTCTCCATCGTATGCGTGTTGTTTCGATTTTGATGCTTCGAGATACCTACCGTATGCCACTCTCCAACTCTCATTTATTTGGACAACAATAAAAGATCAATTGGGAATAAGATACTCTCTGAAAATAGATGCGAATCTTGACATCAAGGATATGATAATTTGTAGGAGTTTATGTAAAAAAATCGTGAAGGGATATACAAAGTTTTCATTCCTAAAAGATAGCAATATTTGTTTTCAGGCCACCACGGAATTTGCAGAATTTTTTGTTTACAGATTTGGTATATTTTCATACAGTGCGTTCAATAAGGATAGGACCCCCTTCGATTTGGAGGGTTCCTGAAAAAGTAAAAATGATATGAAAAATCTGTAACTATCATTCGATTTAGAATACAAAACAACCTCAAAAAAAAATTTTCCGGAGACCCCGAAATTTTGAATGATCAATCATCAAACAGTTCGAATGATTTGAGAACAATAACAAGATATGAGTCATAATGGGATAGGCTTTCGAGAAAAACAGAGGAAAAAATAAGGGAAAGGAAATCGGGGGACCGAAATTTTAGAGGGAACGGAGGAAATGAGAATCTTGGGATTTTAAAGGGTGATGGTCAGGTAAAGGTAAATCGGGACATGGACAAGTGAGAACAAAAGGAGAGATGGTTTCAAAATATTTTCGGAAAATGGTGCAGCGAATTATAGATTTTCCGATTTTCAAGAGTACTTAATGGTTTAAGATCTACCGTAATCTTCGTGGATCTACCGTAAAAGCTAGTAGATCTACCGTGATCTTGAAGGAAGTCAGCCACTTTTGAGAATCTTCCATACTTTTACAAGAATAGTGAGCTCAGAGGCCTTCAGTTGTTAAAAAAATTGGGACTGTAATCAGATTAATATAATTTACCTTTCAAATACCTTTCAAACGATAGCAAACCAAGTGCAAAATTTCAAGAAATACTAGCCGTACAAGTTCAAAAGCTCCATAATCAATTTTTCGAAGCTTCAAAGTCTTATGACGGTCCGTTACAAACATTGAACTCCGAAAACGATCCCTTATATGCCTTCAAAATCCTGAAAAAGTCCCTCTCGTGCATTAAAAGCGTCTCAAACTGCTAAAACGCCAATTCACCCTGATAAATATACAAAGAAAAAGATTCGAGCAACAAAACTTATGGTTTTTTGACTGTGTGAAGTTTGTCTGCTGATTGTTCGCAGAATTTTTTTGTAATGTTTAGTGCTTTTTGTAATTGTTTTTGAGCTCTTCTGTAACCTTCATGGTACTTTCCCGGGTTACAGTAACTATTATCAGCTTTTTAGGTCAATGTTCCGTATATCACCTATTTTTCAACCTACGAGACTCCATCTTGATATCATCATTTTGTACCCCTTCTGATTAGAATTGTAATCGCTAATCTTGTATTCTCCATCTCAAATTAACATCCACTCGACAGCTTCATTCCATGTCTTCTTCTTCTTATATCCTTTGCGCACCCCTAATTTCTGCTCTTCTTCTTCTTTTCTCTAAATCTCTCCCATTCGCCCACTCTCTTGCCTATTGACCTTCCTCCCCGTAGTTTCTTGTGCGCAACCACTTGCTAAACATTGCCCTCTTCTCCTGATATTATTACTACCCTCCTCGGCCTGGCCTAGGTTTCTCTTCTCAATGGAGCGACTTCGGCCACGCGAATTTTTTATTTTTTCCACTAACATGGAATGACTCCCAAGTGTTACCCTTGAAAAAAATCGAGACCTATACGGTTGAATAGAGCATAAAAAGTTATTCAATAATCCAAATGGAATAGTTGGTAAAAATTTTTTTTTTCGAGTTATGGTCCAAAAAGTACCAAAAAATGGCTATATTTTCAAAAAATCATAACTTAGTCAGTTTTTGTCCGTTTGTTCCAATTCAAAAAACAATAGATAGACAATCAATTGAAGTTAAAAAAAATATTTTTTGATTTTTTTCCTATTGATTGGATTATTGATTTTTTGAAAAAATCGAAAAAATTTTCGAAATCTCAAAAATCCCAAGTTAACTTTTTTCTCATTATGACCATTGAATTCAGCACATTTTATTTACTATAGAAACATATCAATACCCCGGGGGAAATCATGTCCACACAAGTTATGCCAAAAAATGTCGATTTTTGGCACTTTTCTGCTTTGATTTCGTTGTCCTCGGCGGCCGGTATAGAGAGGGGCATACTTCCTTTTGTAGTTTTTACATGCGTATCGTTTACCTAGAATGTTTGAAACACAATTCAGTAACACATGAAGTCGAATATTCAAATGTCGTACCATTTCCTAAAATGAGCACTTGAAAAAAATCAAAATTTTCGCCTTTCACAGGGCACATCTATAGTCAAACTTGATGGAAACAGTCAAACTCTTTTTTTAACATAATCAGAAGAACATAATCTTATCAACGGCTTGAACAGAATTTTGAGTTAGGCCCTAAAAATGAAAATATTTCCGTTTTTTACACGCTAACCCTTATTTTTAGCGAATTTTTACCTTTCACAGGGCACATCTATAGTCAAACTTGATGGAAACAGTCAAACTCTTTTTTTAACATAATCAGAAGAACAGAATCTTATCAACGGCTTAAACAGAATTTTGAGTTAGGCCCTAAAAATGAAAATATTTCCGTTTTTTACACGCTAACCCTTATTTTTAGCGAATTTTTACCTTTCACAGGGCACATCTATAGTCAAACTTGATGGAAACAGTCAAACTCTTTTTTTAACATAATCAGAAGAACAGAATCTTATCAACGGCTTAAACAGAATTTTGAGTTAGGCCCTAAAAATGAAAATATTTCCGTTTTTTACACGCTAACCCTTATTTTTAGCGAATTTTTACCTTTCACAGGGCACATCTATAGTCAAACTTGATGGAAACAGTCAAACTCTTTTTTTAACATAATCAGAAGAACATAATCTTATCAACGGCTTAAACAGAATTTTGAGTTAGGCCCTAAAAATGAAAATATTTCCGTTTTTTACACGCTAACCCTTATTTTTAGCGAATTTTTACCTTTCACAGGGCACATCTATAGTCAAACTTGATGGAAACAGTCAAACTCTTTTTTTAACATAATCAGAAGAACATAATCTTATCAACGGCTTGAACAGAATTTTGAATTAGGCCCTAAAAATAAAAATATTCACTGATGATGGGACACCTCTTGTTTTGGACCATAACTCGAAAACGAGACGAAATTTCAAAAAACTGTTAACGCCATTCGATTTAAAACTAAAAATTAACTAAAGACAACTGTTCTTGATTTGGTCCATATGGTTGATGTAGGCGAAATGAACGATTTTCTAAAGGTATCCTGTCAGTTTTGGATTATCGAATTCGACCATTATCTGTTACACCTACTTGCACCACACGGACCAAACTAATATTATTTTTACAGTAGTATTTTTTAATTTTAAATCGAATGGCGTTAACAGTTTCTTGAAATTTCGTCTCGTTTTCGAGTTATGGTCCAAAACAAGAGGTGTCCCATCATCAGTGAATATTTCTATTTTTAGGGCCTAACTCAAAACTCTGTTCAAGCCGTTGATAAGATTATGTTCTTCTGATTATGTTAAAAAAAGAGTTTGACTGTTTCCATCAAGTTTGACTATAGATGTGCCCTGTGAAAGGTAAAAATTCGCTAAAAATAAGGGTTAGCGTGTAAAAAACGGAAATATTTTTATTTTTAGGGCCTAACTCAAAATTCTGTTCAAGCCGTTGATAAGATTATGTTCTTCTGATTATGTTAAAAAAAGAGTTTGACTGTTTCCATCAAGTTTGACTATAGATGTGCCCTGTGAAAGGTAAAAATTCGCTAAAAATAAGGGTTAGCGTGTAAAAAACGGAAATATTTTTATTTTTAGGGCCTAACTCAAAATTCTGTTCAAGCCGTTGATAAGATTATGTTCTTCTGATTATGTTAAAAAAAGAGTTTGACTGTTTCCATCAAGTTTGACTATAGATGTGCCCTGTGAAAGGTAAAAATTCGCTAAAAATAAGGGTTAGCGTGTAAAAAACGGAAATATTTTTATTTTTAGGGCCTAACTCAAAATTCTGTTCAAGCCGTTGATAAGATTATGTTCTTCTGATTATGTTAAAAAAAGAGTTTGACTGTTTCCATCAAGTTTGACTATAGATGTGCCCTGTGAAAGGTAAAAATTCGCTAAAAATAAGGGTTAGCGTGTAAAAAACGGAAATATTTTCATTTTTAGGGCCTAACTCGAAATTCTGTTTAAGCCGTTGATAAGGATCTGTTCTTCTGATTATGTTAAAAAAAGAGTTTGACTGTTTCCATCAAGTTTGACTATAGATGTGCCCTGTGAAAGGTAAAAATTCGCTAAAAATAAGGGTTAGCGTGTAAAAAACGGAAATATTTTCATTTTTAGGGCCTAACTCAAAATTCTGTTCAAGCCGTTGATAAGATTATGTTCTTCTGATTATGTTAAAAAAAGAGTTTGACTGTTTCCATCAAGTTTGACTATAGATGTGCCCTGTGAAAGGCGAAAATTTTGATTTTTTTCAAGTGCTCATTTTAGGAAATGGTACGACATTTGAATATTCGACTTCATGTGTTACTGAATTGTGTTTCAAACATTCTAGGTAAACGATACGCATGTAAAAACTACAAAAGGAAGTATGCCCCTCTCTATACCGGCCGCCGAGGACAACGAAATCAAAGCAGAAAAGTGCCAAAAATCGACATTTTTTGGCATAACTTGTGTGGACATGATTTCCCCGGGGTATTGATATGTTTCTATAGTAAATCAAATGTGCTGAATTCAATGGTCATAATGAGAGAAAAAGTTAACTTGGGATTTTTGAGATTTCGAAAATTTTTTCGATTTTTTCAAAAAATCAATAATCCAATCAATAGGAAAAAAATCAAAAAATATTTTTTTTCAAACTTCAATTGATTGTCTATCTATTGTTTTTTGAATTGGAACAAACGGACAAAAACTGACTAAGTTATGATTTTTTGAAAATATAGCCATTTTTTGGTACTTTTTGGACCATAACTCGAAAAAAAAAATTTTTACCAACTATTCCATTTGGATTCTTGAATAACTTTTTATGCTCTATTCAACCGTATAGGTCTCGATTTTTTTCAAGGGTAACACTTGGGAGTCATTCCATGTAAATTTTCTCGTTTTCTTATGAATGTTACATAAAAATCACCGAAATTCCTCGTTTCCAGATATGACGCCCACTGTTTCGGCACAAATCACAGATGAACTTGGCACGAATTTATCGTCAGACCGGGAATTACACCTCATCAAATCGGCACATCGGATAATCGACAAAAATTTGAATTTGACAGTGTTGACGGATCGAAATGATACTATAAGTGTTTGAATTAGCAGGAATATACGACGAAGAAGCGTTTTAAAAAGAGCAATTATCGATTTTCTTGCAGTACCACAGATATGTGCACCGATTGATGAATATAACGTTTCTAAGCCTGGAAAAATCAAATGCAGTCATCCGACCTGCTGCCGAAGCGTATTTTGAACATATTTTGAATGTAAATCTCAGTCTTCAGCTTCTTGAAACCAATTCCATCTACCTTCAGGTTTATGAGCGCTATGGATACCCCGAAACATCGCTGAAATTGCTGGCTATGAGCATCGATAGGTTAACTGGAGCTCGAAAAATAACAAAAGTTATCAAGTATCTCTCCTTCTACCTGGATATTCTTCCAAGCCAACGAACTTCTGAAAAATCTGGCCGCACTTATCACCAAGAAGTCGTCAGAACACTAATCTTTCGAAGTTTGGACATAGATCTAACCATATGCCATCAAGCGCTGGAAAAGTCGTGTGATAAGCTGTTTGAGCGGTGATTTGGTAAATGTTGGACCTGAAAGTGAGTCTTTCGAGGCTTGGTCAGATTCCGGCAAAGACATTGTGGGAAACCGACCAAGATCCGACAAATAAACCGCCACCTCCCGACCTCTTACCACGCAGCGCCTTCAAATTTGAGCCAAAATCCAAAAATTGTCCGTGCCACTTTTTTTTCTCATTATTATCTCCCAACATCGGCACCAAATTCATACTACAAACAGATGTTTTTTTTCTAAAAACAAGGATCCGCGGGTTGCTAAGAACAACAAATTTAATATGCTCGTATTTTCCCTCTCTTCCGAATTTGTGTTCTCATTCTCAATTTATTTTTCATTTCCTCAATCGCATTTCTTTTCCATTTTCAATGAATTTGCGGACAATTCTGCTTCTTTTGCTTTTCATGGCATTTTCGATGGTTAGTTCCAGTTTTTGATGGAGTAGAGAAGAGAAAGTTGGTTTTGAAAATCAAGGCCCGGACAAGAGATACCCAGTAGCCGGATTTTTTACGTTCGAAACATTTTTGGAATTTCAGAAATTTTTGCAACTTTTCCGGCGAAATAAAAGTTTTTATATACCGGTTGGGGGTTAGTTAATTTATAGAAAGATTATGTGTTCAGTTTTCATTGTCAGGTTCATAATTTTTTACAATATTTTCAGTCCGACAAGCGTATCTTCGAGTTCTACGGTCAGCCTGTAGTAATCGACTCCACCGTTGATCACATCACAACCGATGCTTTAAACGAGACGCTATGTGCTGCAATGTGCTATAATTTGGAAAAATGCGTAGTCGCCTATTTTCACAATAGTACATGCAAATTGTTTGAATATGGGATCGTTACGCAAATCGAAAAACTGGATAAAACTAGCAAAAAAGTGATTGCATTAAAGGTGAGGTCAAAAAGTCGTCATTCATTTACAGAAGAGGATTTTTCAGACTAACATGAGCCGCGAAGAAGACTGTCCATTTATTTTCTACATGTTGCCTCTTCGAAGTGAAATCAAAGATTTGAGTGCACCTTACACAGAGTTTTTGTACACAATTGACAACGAAACAGAGTCAATGATGACAATCACCTACAACAGTGAGTAGGCGTTTCAAATAGGAACCGATTTAACACAAATACAATTTTTTAGAAACCGTTTCTTGTGCTCCAGGATACACTAAATTCACACGTCCGAAAACTGAATATTGTCTTTCTCTGTACACTAGTACAGCAGGAAAAATCAACTATATGGAAGCGCAACAAATATGTTCGAGTCAAAATTTCAGTGTTGTTGCTGGACTAGAAAATGCGGAAGAGAGACTTTTTGCCACAGGTCAGTTCTTCATTTAAAAAATTCAAATAAATCGGTTCCTATTAAGAGCAAGGTAGCAAGACCACTTCGCCGGACGGATACAAAGCAAGTATGTTTTGGGTCTCTGGAATCCGAAAATCATCGTGTTTCACACTTTCTCAAGTACAGAGCCCAGAATGCGCTGGAATTAAAGTAATCCTTTTTTTCTCGAAAAGGTGTTACGATTTTCCGATTTCAGGCATTTAATCCCACTGACAACTGGCTTTCGACTTCATCGGGGTACAAATGGATTGCTAACAACCCTGATGGTGTCACTGAATTGGGGCCCACTCAGAATTGTGTTGTTCTCTGGACAGAGCAATATCCACGGAATTTGCATGGGCTCGTGGACGATGCTACATGTACTGCTGTGAACACCGCCTATGGAGATGCTCGTGGAGTTCTTTGTGGAAGAGTTGCTGGATATTGATTGACATTTACTCTTTTAATTTCCACTGTGTTAATGAAAAATTGTGTTAAATCTAGCTTTCGAATAACTAAAGTTTCAAAATTGGGGGGAAAAGTCAATTTTCGAAATAAGAAAGTTTCGTTGCGATTTCTGCTACTTTCCCTTTTGCACTAAAAACAGAACATTCGAGCAATAATACGTTTTCGAAATAAAAGACATTTTGAATTTAAAAATGATCATACAATTTTTTGTTATGAAAATTGTATGAAAACTTTGATTATCCGGCACTGTTCTAGAATCACGGAACGAAAAAAAAATCACGGAACGAAAAAACAATCACGGAACGAAAAATCACGGAACGAAAAAATCACGGAACGAAATAAAATCACGGAACGAAAATTTTTGAGTTATCCTGAAACTTGTACGATCTTTAATTTGATAAGAAGTGACCCGAATACTACCTTAGCAATAATTTTACTTTGTCCAATTTCCGAAAATATGTTAGAAAGGGGTATATCAAGTTCTTAAGATACGCAAATTATGAGGTTACGTAGGATCTTAAGAACATCTGGGAGTTTATTTAAAGGCTACATCGAGCTGTTATTGAACTTTTCCCTATTTTTGGATGTTCCAGATGAAGGAAACATGACGTTTTAGCCTAAGCCTATAATTGAAAAAAGGTTCCCCAACCCAAATATATTATCAAATTTTCCGTAAAGTGAGAAACCCGAGGAAAGCAGTTTTGTACCAAGATTCTCACTTACTCAGGCCAGTGACCATATTTCTTTGGCCCAAGGCTATTCCCAGATTTTGGTTCATCAAGAGGGGAGACTAATTTTTTGATAGGAAAGATCTTTCAATTATAGGCTTAGGCTGAAACGCCATGTTTCCTTCATCTGGGACATTCGAAAAATGGTGGCAAGTTCAGTAACTCTGGTCGTTGTAGTCTGGAACCATACTCCAGAATGTACTCAAGAGGTCTTATATAACATATTAACTAATGAACCTTGAGAACTCAATCTATCCCCTTTCAGGTATACTTTCGAATACTGAGCAACGTAAAGCTAATGCCGAAGTTCGATTTAGGAATAGTACTTCAATAAAGATGGTACAAATTTTAGGATAACTCAAAAATTTTCGTTCCGTGATTTTTTTTTCGTTCCGTGATTTTATTTCGTTCCGTGATTTTTTCGTTCCGTGATTTTTCGTTCCACGATTTTTTTTTTCGTTCCGTGATTTTTTTTTCGTTCCGTGATTCTAGAACAGTGCCGATTATCCTACCAACAATTTCTAATTTTCAACTTCCGATCTCCGAATTCCGATTCCTGAATTAATAGGCTAGTAGGATTTCCAGACATCTCTGATTGTCTCAATTTTGAGATTTTTTCGTGTCTCTCTCATTTTCAAGTGGAACGATCTAAAAAAGCGACGGAGGAAAATTGCAGATGATGCTGTTCCAAGATATCTCTCATTATACAGTACCAATATAAATACGTGTTTTTCAGTTTGTCTTGACCGTTTTTAAAAGTCTGGTGGTTGGTTATCAAGTGTCCGATCACTTTGAAAAATGTTGAGTTCATAGAATAGACCAAGATTTAAATTGTTCTCCAAAATGTTCACAGTAATAGGACACTTGACATCTGAACTCCAGACTCTTGAAAATGGTCAAAATCAACTGAAAATCACGTTTTATATATCTTATTGACTGTATATCACGAAAGGGTGTGTATAGTTAGGTCGACAACTTCAGAAAAATGTTACATTTCTCCTTTAGAACTTTGAAATTTTTCTTCAGATTACAACATAGACATTTTAATAGAAACATATTTATTGAAAATGCAAAAATCTACTTCTTACTAAGGAAACTTTTCTGTGTGTCTGTGTGTGTGTCTGTCTCGGACATTTACTTGAATAACTCAGAGGGACGTGGGACTTCTATAGTGGTGTGTGGTATGTAGTCATGGACTACCGAGCGCTTCATGCCCATGGTGTCCTGGGCCTTCTAGCTTATAGAGAACCCATAGGATTAAGAATCGAAATTTTCAAAATTATGCTGAAACTCACAAAAACTTCAGGAAATTCTGAAAAACAGGTTTTTGGCATATTTATGTGCTACCCACATGAAAATGAGCTAAAATATCAAAAATTAAAAATTTTGAAAAATGTTCGTTTTTTTCGTTATTCACTTCAATTTCGATCATTTGGCGTATTGGAAATGCGTCTTATAGTATATTTGGTTGTACCGCTATTATTTTCACACTTCTAATACTTTCTGAGGCCGTATTCTTGAAATTTTTTCTTCGAAAATCATTTTCAATCCAAAAATCAACAAAAATGATTTTCCAAGAGAACACAGGAGTTTCTTTAGGTTTGGTTTTTTGAAGCCATTGAATTCCAAAGCTTTATAACGGTTTAGTTTCTGATTGCTCAATTTTCAAATTAAAAAATTCGGAATCCGTTTTCTGAATTCCAAAAAGTCGAAATTTAAATTTAGAAATGAAAATCATTAATGTAAAAATGATTTTTGAAAAATATCAAAGAATTTTAATCTCCGGTTTTGGATTTCCTGAGTTTCAAAATTTTGAAACTTTCGAAAAAATCAGAAAGTGAGAAATACAGAAATGTTTGAAATTCGAAAAAATATAACAATTTTCAAACTGATGAAGTTTCAAAACCAAACCTCTGAACTTGGATTTTCTCAACTTCTCAACTTCACGTTTTTTGTTCGGAAACATCGGAAACTCAAACAAGGAAAATTTCGGAAAGAAGGGATTCTTAAAAGTTCCAGAACATTAACATTCTAGAACAATCCGGGAAATTCCAAAATTTTCCAAACGTTTCCAGAATGTTTCAGAAGTTTTCAAGAACATAAAGAAAATGACAATTAAGAACATAAAGAAAATGACGACAAAACTGCGGAAAATTCCAAAACATTCTGGAAAGTTCAAGAAAATTCTAGAAAGTTTCAAAACATTCTAGAAAGCTCGAGATAATTTTGAAATAGTCTTGGAAATTCAAGAGTATTCCAGAATACCGTATTTCCTCTAATAGAAGCCCATGGGCTTCTATTAGAAGTGGGCTTCAATTAGAGGGTGGGCTTCTGTTTTTCAATGATTAATTTTCAAAAAAAATTTGTATGAAAAATCAGAAATTTGACAATTCGGAAGTGAAAAACTCCGAAATTCGGTGTTTTTTTTCAATTCGAAGTTTTCAATCTACAATCCTAAACTCCAAAATTCCGAATTTATGAAATTCTGAGATTTCAAAATCTCGAAATTCAATATTCAGCAACTGTGTAGATCAGAAATTGAGAAATTTAAAAATTGAAAAAAAGTCCATGGGCTTCTATTAGAGGGTGGGTTTCTATTTTTCGAAGCATCTCGCGGGGTGGGCTTCTATTAGAGGTAGGCTTCAAATAGAGGTGGACTTCTATTAGAGGAAATACGGTATTCTAGAAAATTCCGTTAATTTCAGAAAATTTCCGAACATTCTAGAACAATCCGGGAAAGTCCAGAAATGTAGAGGTTTCCAAAAAATTTCAGGAAATTCCAAAACATTCTAGAAAGTTCCAGAAAAATTCGAAAAATTCCAGAAATGTCTCGAACTTTCTGAAATGTTTGCATCCGGGAAACAGGGAATCCGGAAAATATTCTAGCTTTCCTATACTTTTAGTGTAATCGAAAACCGAAGGCTTAGATAAAGTAATTCATGTGTGTAATTCTAAGCTTCCGAAATTCAGAAAACCCGAAGAAAAACTCGGAAAATGAAGAAATTCAAAAAATTTCGAACTTTTGTTCGAAATTAGAGACTTTAGAAATTCGAAAAATTGTATTCTGTTACCCAGAGACAGGCAGTCTGCCATGAAGAAACTCGGAAACACTGCCTAGCCAGGGTGAGATTCTATCAGAGGTGGACATGAGATTCTATCAGAGGTGGACATAAAGATTTTTGAAAATTGAAATACTTAAAGGTTCGGGCACTCTGAAATGGCATATTCAGAAATTAGTAATTCCAGTGTAAGATACTGTGCACAAAAGCCAGGAGGTTGAGCCCCCGGCAGGGGGCTCAAACCGACTGGTAAAATACTATGAGAAAGTTGTAGACTCTTTCCAGTTGATGACAGGCCTGAAAAAAAAACGTTTTGTTAGGAAATCGGACACTTTTCGAAATTTTTATTTAAGTCT
>CP115869.1:11423914-11468580 GCA_027920645.1 Caenorhabditis nigoni
CGACTTTTTTGCTGTTACAAAAGTTCATTAGACATATCATACAAAAATTTTTGATTTTACTTCTTGAATTGCGCATGGAAAAAACTCTATGGCCGTTTTTGGAACATGAAATTCAAATTTTCACGGGATTGCATTGTATTTTCTCGGTGACAATTCTTATTTTTTTGCATTTCTACTTTCGTGATTTGAATTCTGAATCACTTTTAAATTTATGTATTTCAGTTAACGGACGATCGTCTAAAAAGTTTCCACCTATTTTTTTCGAAAAAAAAATTAACATTTCTGCCTGCATTTTTTTTGATTTACATAACTGCTCTTTTTCTCTTTTTTTTTTTGGAACATTTTTCACAATTTTCTCTATAAAAATTCAATTTTATTTCAGATGGCTCCGTACTGTGGTTTCGATAAACTGAATGTGGAGTTGTTGAAATTTTTGGTCGAACAAACGACGAACGCGACGGAACCTTTAGTGGTCATGCGATTGTGTGAACTCTTCGCTGAAAATCAACAACCGGAAAAAGTGGCGAATTTTTATAAAAATCGAATCCTCCGATTTCGTCACAAGATTCATCAAATCGCTGAGTTGGATATGGACGCAAAAGTGAAGATGTTGTTTGCAATAAGTGTACCAATCGATTCGTACTTCCTAGAAGAGTGAGAAAAGATTTTTTCGAATTTTAAAAATAATGTTATTTTATTTCAGAATGAGAAAAGATGCTGATGTGATAGTTGACGATCGTGATCGGATCACTTATTACAATAAGAAAAATGGAGAGCTTGAATTAAAAGGAAAACATGTGAGTGATTCGAAATCCTTTAAACATCAATTTTTATGATTGCTAGCACTAAAATTGAATTTGATCGCTTTTTTCTTCAAAAATGCATTTGCTGACAAAAGTGAATGAAAAAAATGTCTATGATAAATAATTTCAGACCCAACACGTTTCTCGATCTGCATCTGGAAGAGATGAGAAACTCGTGGCTTTGATCGTCAAAAAAGCTGAAACTGCGACGGCTCCAATTGGAGCTAGAGCTTTAGCACGTGAATTTGTAAATTCGACAGGAGAGGGATGTGAAAGCCACCTGGCACACAGAATAAGAGGATTAGAAAGAGAAATGTGGGAATCATCAAAATTCAAGAAAGAAGAACGCATCAAAATGATGTTCGTAACGTCAGCGAGCCTTCATGAGCGCGTTCTTCAAGAGTAAGAATTACTTTAGATTTCTGAAAAAAAAAACTGGAATTTCAGACTTCGCAACAATGCGACGGTTCATGTCGACAATGAGAACAGGATTACGTTTTATTTAGCGAACGATGGCAGGTTAAAGTTAGAAGGGAAGCCAAAGGGAAAGGTTTCGAGAAGAGAAAAGCCGTAAGGATTTTTTTCATAAATCGCAAATTGATATTTTTGATTTTTCAGGCAAGCCAAGCAACCAATCTTAGAAGACAGCGAACCAGAATCGCCTGTGAAGCGTACAAGAAAATCAACCCGATCAGCCAGACGCCACGTGAATTCCATTAGCGAGTCGTCGGACGATGAGCCTCCACGAAAAGCAGTTAGGAGGGAGAGTAACACGAAGGCTAAGGCTTCAAAAAAAGAAAAAACAAGAGCGCAATGCGGAGATGCAAAAGAAACAGAAAAAGAAAAAGAGGAAAAACTAGCCGATGATATGATTTACGATGGTCCAGACGTGCTGTCTCCGCCTCCTATGATCATCAAGCGAGAGCCAAGTGTGCCCTCGAATTCGTTCAAAACAGAACTGGAGGAAACTGTGGAGACCAAGCCACTTGTATTTCAAATTGAACCGCAGCCGTCACCTCAAGAGCAACATGAAGATGTCCAAAAAATTAATTCTAATGAGATTCTGAATTCCCTGCGAAGCCTCGTATGTACCATGGATTCACCGTTCCTCGAGAAGCTTCAGAAAAATATTGAGAACTCAATAGAAAATTATAAGGAAAATAAGGTAGGTATATATTGAATTCTTTGAAAAATTATCTTTTCGTTTTTCAGTGGATTTCTGTTGAAGACGCTCGGACTACATTCAATTATTCCTTATTGGTCGCTAATCGAAATGCACCTGATGAAATCGTGACGAACAGCTCGAAAAGCCTGAAACTGTTCTTTTCACTGCTCAAGAACTCCCTTTACTTTTTGACGACTAAATCCTTGGAATCGATTCATGAAAAACTAAAGGAGAATATTAAACAATTGGAGAAGCAGGATAAGATTATTTCGATTCATACCATTCGTAAAATTGTGGACAGTATTTACATGATGGTTGCGAATTGATTGATAATGTAATATTGTGATAATTCAATCTGGATCATTGTTTAAACTTTGTACGATTTTTCTACTTTTTATTTTATAACTTGTGGTGTTTGAATAAAGATCTTCACTAATTTTGAAAACTTCTGAAAGTTTAAATCGATATTTTTGAAGAACTTTTGTGCTTACAAGGGAACGTTTTTCAAACACAGGTGAGAATTTGCTCATTATTTCTAAATATAATAGGTACTTTCGAACACGTTGAGAACAAATTCTGCAAAAGTTTTAGCCCGTTCTCAAGGAGACGAAATATAAAGTAAACACTCTAATAGAACGCCACCCGGACCGTCCACTTTGAGCAGATACATCTTACTTCTTTTGAAATATATTAGAAAGTTGTCAACTAATAAAATGTTTATCATGATATCAGCAAAATTTTTTCAGTTGACCATATTCGATATCTTTCATCAAAAATGAGATACATGTGTTCAAATTTGATGATGCGGTTCTATTATAGTGTTTTCGGTAATACTCATAGCCTTTCAAAGTGTTTTCGTTTTTTTTTGTACTAATTTTGGACCACAAACATGCGTTAAATTTTGATTACAAAACTAAAAATCTCGAAAGTTTGATTATTAATAGACATTTAATTTTCGCATTTTGTTCTGAATTTTATTTTCGAACTTTTTGTAATAAAAAAAAACAAATTCTCCCAAGATTATTTGCAGTACTGACAAGGATTGTCACAAGGTTAAAAAACTGGATAAGTTTTAATTTGAAATTTCTCGATTCCCGAATTTTAAAATTTTCTAAAGCGTCGTTTACAAAGCATCAACACAACATACTGCAAAGAAGATTCGAAGACGGCATCTACATCACAGGATCTTTTGCAACTATGGGTATACTTTGCAACCGGCTTTTTGCAATTATGGACCTGGCTGTTCATCAAATCAAAACGTTATTTAAAAACACGCGAGTCAAAATGAGGAGGAATTCAATCAATGAAAAACAGGAGAAGGAAGTGTTGAAGATAAGCATTTCTTCGAAGGTTTCATACATTAAATAATTTATTGTCTACAGTTCCCATGATAAAGTACGAGAATTTTTTAGTCGGTATTTTAGAAATCTCAATTAATTTTGAAAGGGAGAATTGGGACATTCTTTGAAATAACCAAATATTAGAAAACATAATATGTATTTTGAAGTCGGGTGTTGGAAGACATTAGAAGATTTGGAGGCGACTGGAGAAACCTGCAAAAAGTTGGAATTGATTCGATTTCGAACGAAAGATTTGAGAGAAATAGTGAAATAATATAAAACTAATATTGAGGTTTGGAATAATGAAATCTGATTTATTACAAACTACGGTATTAAACGTGAATCCGAAAAATTCTCACTTTTCATTTTCTGCTGTAGATTAGATCGTTTATCTTGAACACCGTTTCATCAAGCTTCTGTTCGGAATCCGCCCAAATGTTCACTGTTCTCGAACCTTTTCCCTCTTTGTGATTCACTTGTATCTTCACGTTGAATTTTCTTTCAATCCTTCCGATTGTTTTTCCATCGTTTCCCATCAATGCTCCCACAGACTCGTTTTTCACAATCATCCGGAAGGGGTTCACTGTAATCACTAGTTTTTTTATTTGAATTCTTATATGGCATACCTTCTAACTTTAAACCTGATTTTAAATAAATATCTACCACTTAATAGTTTGTTAAGTAATTAACTATTTGCAAAATTGGTTGTAATACGTGGCAGTGTGCTTCACTTCCAGAGATTATTGATTATGTGAACAAAATTTTGAGATTTTAACGTGTCCCTCACATTTTTTAAGTGGACCTAGAAAAAAGGCGACAGGAGAAAATTGCAAAAACGTGTTTTCAGTTCATTTTGACCGTTTTCAGAAGTTTGGAGCTTGATTATCAAATGTCCGATCACTTTGAAAAGCTTTGAATTATTAAAATAGAGCTAAATTGAACTTTTTTTTCAAAATGTTCACAGTAATAGGATACTTGACAGCTGAATTCCAGTTTTCTGAAAATGGTCAAAATCAACTGAAAAACACGTTTTTGTATATCTTATTGACTGTATTTTGCCAAACATGCACCTAAATACATGATTTCGGCAACTAATCAATACTATGACACTCTTTACACATCGCCCACGCTGTCTGAGTGTCATAGATTGTTTATTCTTCGCTCTTTATCTTTTAAACTTCTACTTTTTTACCGTTTTAACTGCCGTGAGTTCATCTCCTGTCAATGAGTTCATCTCCTGGCCCCTGTGCTTCTCGTGTCTCCCAAGACAACTCAAGAAGTAAACCCTATTTGTAATTAGAAATGCCGCTTCCAATCGATTCTTCTAAGAATCTTGGAAGCATAACGCATTTCAGGTGTAATTTGCTGAATCAACCTTCTTCTCCTTGAACTCTTCATTCTGCCCGATTGCCGGAGACTCCATTTCCATTCACCTATAAATTACTGCCTTCTTAATCAACCTTTCCTCAATAAACGGGTCATTGATTTCACTGTGTACTGTTATCTGCTGGCATCGCTTACCCTCTAGAAACACTATACAAGAAAACGTCACACAGAATACACTATTTCTCCGAAAGAGTTGGAGCCGCCAACCTCTCTAAACGGCTCTTTCAGCACTGTTTGTCACAAAAGGGTGTGTGTGGTTAGGTCGAAAACTTCTAAAAAATGTTACCTTTCACTTGTACAGCTTTGAAATAATTTTTACAGATTTAAATATAGACAATTTAATAAAAACATATTTATTGACAATGCGAAAAAAAAACAACTATGAGGAAGTCGAAGGCCCTTTCCAGCTGGAGAAACACAAGTTCTTGCAGTATAAGCAGTGATCTGAAATTCAAGTTATGGAGTTTTACTAAATTTTGTTTAACAAACATTTGCCATCTACTTCCGATGCTTCGATTTTTAATTTTCCCCTATTGGTCGTTTTCGGCGCATTGTGCTTCTTTGCTGATGTCTTTTGAGACGAGATTCCGCAGTGAACGTTGATGGGCAGAGGTCACATTTATCTGAAATTTAAGTATCGATGATATTAATATCTATCAAAAATTCTAAAGTATAAACACAATCTTAAAACCGAAAAATAATCTAAGGATTAAATAAAAATCTTAGAACCTAAAAACATCCCGAGCACCAAAAAATCTAAGGACCAGAATAACCGACTAGAGAAAAAAATGGAAGTATATTTTTTGTTATAATTTTTAAGTATCGTTTTTGTTTTAATTTTTGAATTTCCTTTTTGATATCACAATGAAGCTTTTTTTCCTATTTCCAGAATTATCGACAATGTGTTGGAAATATTTTTTTTTGATTTTTGGTGTATTCCAGAAATGATTCCAATTGAAATAACTTAAAACGACTGTATCAAGTCTTCAATTCAGAACAATAGAACACTTACCTTCTCCAAAACAACTCGTAGGAATACGGAATATCAGAAAAATAGATTGAAATTATTCCAAAAACCCATGCATTTATAGGGTTTATTAGAATTTTCTAAATATGTAGATTAATGTTCAGAAAAAATAAAACGAAACTTTCCGATTTCCAGGCAGAAGGATATCTAGAAAGTTAGTGAATAGTCAGACCTCTATTCAGTCAAGCGGTCGTGAGAAGGTAAAACTGAGAAATGGGCTTGCCCGAAACGCCGGAGACTCGGACATTGAGAGAGAGAGAGGGATACGCAGAGTGCGAGTGGAATTGAGATATGTATGAAAACAAGAGGCTGGGCAGACATCTTCACGCTTCACACAAAACGCCTGTACGGCACTCTCATCGGCGCGTATGTCTGTGTGTGTGCGTGTGAGCGCGCAACGTCTTCTCGGTCTTCTTATAAGCGTGTGAGTGTGAGCGGGTGAATGTGAGTGTGTGAGCGCGTACTGTGCGACAGTGGTGGGAGGGAAAACATTTTTCCTAAATACGGAAAACGAAAACGGAAACGGAAAGTTGAATTTCATTCGCGGAAAACGGAAACGAAAAAAAAACAAGTACAAAATTTTTTGGAAAACGGAAACGGAATTGTAAATGTTTTTCCGTGGAAAGGGAAACGCTAAAAAATATTCAAAATTAGGTGGAAAACGGAAAACAAAAAAATAAAACGAAAACAGAAACAAAAATATTTGTGTTTTGTCAAATTTTTATGTTTTTTTTCACCAAAGATGAAAATAAACACTAGTTAACGTTTAACAACCACAATTGCATTACTATTTATGCCAGTTTCAATATAATGATTTTGTCGGTTTTTTCCCGTTTGCTCTCAGAAAAAATTGGCAATTTTTACAGAAAAAGAAAAAAAAAACGGAAACGGAATCATAAATTTTCCGCGGGAACAGAAACGGGAAAAAAATCTCTTAAAATCGCGCGGAAAACGGAAAACGGAAACGGAAATTTCTCCCAGCACTGCTGTGCAAGTGGAATGGACCACGATAGCAACCTCGAAAAAGAAACGAAAGGCAATAAGGGATAACGTTCAGATCAGAAGAAATTTATCAAATTCAAAGGGAACATAGTTTTATTCTTTTCAATTTACATTTTTCATCAAAAGGCGCTTTTTTCGCTCAGCGTTTGACTCTTGATAATCGGCCAACAAAAATCGGAAGCGAGTTTAACCTTTGATGTATCCTTATGTCATACACGTCAGTAATACACGATCTATCGTTGCCAGCAAATTATTTTTCCCAGGTTCAGTCAAAATGCTTGTTTTCTCAGTGGATATGCACAAGATCTATATTTTAAAATAATTTTTGTATTCTTATGATTTTTAAAAATAATTTCAAATCTATTTGCGCTCTATCCACATCACCTTCTTCTCGACTTGACAAGCTGGGCTTTCAGATACCGGAAGAATAGGCAGTACGTTACCTCATTCCGATTGCTACGTCTTTCCCCGTTTTCGATCCAACTTTACTTGTATTCCCAGTGTCCAAGTACACAATCATAACTTCACCTTGCCTGAATACAATGGGTTTATTGTTTCACACTGCCTAAATAAGATTTCCAGGTGGGACTATGTGAAGAAGAAATGGGGTATATAAGGACGACGTACGCCCAAAACCATCATCATTGTATCGCCCAAGGCATCCCGATTGGACGCGTTCATCCAATCGGGACGCCACATATTGATTTTTTTGAAAATTATTTTCCTTTCTATAACCCCAAATCACCTTTTCTATATTAATTGTGGCAACCTTTCTAGAAGCCTACTCTTTCTTTCTTTCTGAAATAGGTTTTTGCCTAACGAGATGGTCAGTCTAGTGTCTACCATCAAGCCTCTCTTTCCGTCAGTCTTTTTTTTGACTAAATCAAGTTTTTTGAGAAAATTCTAACTATTATTCTTTTCCAACAGATGTAATTGCTTCATATTTTCCAAATTACTTCCTAGGAAAAATTTAGAATTTTCATCAAACTCTTTGCGAATTTTTATATTTACCGGAAGTACCGTAATATCTCAATTTTCTGAATTCGTCGACAATTTTCTCTGATTTTCGCCGACTTTTTTGCTGTTACAAAAGTTCATTAGACATATCATACAAAAATTTTTGATTTTACTTCTTGAATTGCGCATGGAAAAAATTTTGTGGACGTTTTTGGAACATGAAATTCGAATTTTCACGAATTGCATTTATTGTATTTTCTCGGTGACGATTCTTATTTTTTGCATTTCATTTTTTGTGATTTGAATTCTGAATCACTTTTAAATTTACCGTATTTCTTCTATTAGAAGCCCACGGGCCTCTATTTTTCAATGATTAATTTTCAAAAAAAAATTTGTACAAAAAATCAGAAATTGGACAATCCGGAAGTTAAGAATTCAGAAATTCGGTGTTTTTTTTTAATTTGAAGATTCAATTCTGCAATCCTAAACTCCAAATTTTTGAACTCATAAAATTCTGAGATTCCAGAATCTCAAAATTCAATATTCAGGAAGCCTGTAGATCAGAAATTGACGATTTTAAAAATTGAGAAAAAGCCCATGGGCTTCTATTAGAGGAAATACGGTTTGTACTTCAGTTAACTGACGACCGCCTAAAAAGTTTCCACCTATTTTTTTTTCGAAAAAAAAATTAACATTTCTGCCTGCATTTGTTTTTGATTTAACTGCTCTTTTTCTCTTTTTTTGGAACATTTTTCAAAATTTTCTCTATAAAAATTCAATTTTGTTTCAGATGGCTCCGTACTGTGGTTTAGATGAACTTAATGTGAAATTGCTGAAATTTTTGGTCGAACAAACGACGAACGCGACGGAACCTTTAGTGGTCATGCGATTGTGTGAACTCTTCGCTGAAAATCAACAACCGGAAAAAGTGGCAAATTTTTATAAAAATCGAATCCTCCGATTTCGTCACAAGATTCACCAAATCGCTGAGTTGGATATGGACGCAAAAGTGAAGATGTTGTTTGCAATAAGTGTACCAATCGATTCGTACTTCCTAGAAGAGTGAGAAAAGATTTTTTCGAATTTTAAAAATAATGTTATTTTATTTCAGAATGAGAAAAGATGCTGATGTGATAGTTGACGATCGTGATCGGATCACTTATTACAAAAAGAAAAATGGAGAGCTTGAATTAAAAGGAAAACATGTGAGTGATTCGATAATTATCAAGAATTTATTTTGTTTGTTATTGTGAGCACTTAAATTGAGTTTGATGGTATTTTTTCTTCAAAAATGCATTTTCTGACAAAAGTAAATGAAAACATGCCTAAAAAAAATAATTTCAGACCCAACACGTTTCTCGATCTGCATCTGAAAGAGATACGAAACTCGTGGCATTGATCGTCAAAAAAGCTGAAACTGCGACGACTCCAATTGGAGCTAGAGCTTTAGCACGAGAATTTGTAAATTCGACAGGAGAGGGATGTGAAAGCCACCTGGCATACAGAATAAGAGGATTAGAAAGAGAAATCTGGGAATCATCAAAATTCAAGAAAGAAGAACGCATCAAAATGATGTTCGTAACGTCAGCGAGCCTTCATGAGCGCGTTCTTCAAGAGTAAGAATTACTTGAGATTTCTGAAAAAAATAGAAATTTCAGACTTCGCAACAATGCGACGGTTCATGTCGACAATGAGAACAGGATTAAGTTTTATTTAGCGAACGATGGCAGTTTGAAGTTAGAAGGGGAGCCAAAGGGAAAGGTTTCGAGAAGAGCAAAGCCGTGAGGATTTTTTCATAAATCGCAAATTGATATTTTTGATTTTTCAGGCAACCCAAGCAGCCAATCTTAGAAGACAGCGAACCAGAATCGCCTGTGAAGCGTACAAGAAAATCAGCCCGATCAGCCAGGCTCCACGTGAATTCCACTAGCGAGTCGTCGGACGATGAGCCTCCACAAAAAGCAGTAAGGAGGGAGAGTAAAACGAAGACTGAGGCTTCAAAAAAAGAGCAAACCAGAACGCAATGCGGAGATGCAAAAGAAACAGAAGAAGAAAACGAGGAAAAACAAGCCGATGATATGATTTACGACGGTCCAGACGTGCTGTCTCCGCCTCCTATGATCATCAAGCGAGAGCCAAGTGTGCCCTCGAATTCGTTCAAAACAGAACTGGAGGAAACTGTGGAGACCAAGCCACTTGTATTTCAAATTGAACCGCAGCCGTCACCTCAAGAGCAACATGAAGATGTCCAAAAAATTAATTTTAAGGAGATTCTGAATTCCCTGCGAAGCCTCGTATGTACCATGGATTCACCGTTCCTCGAGAAGCTTCAGAAAAATATTGAGAACTCAATAGAAAATTATAAGGAAAATAAGGTAGGTATATATTGAATTCTATGAAAAATTATCTTTTCGTTTTTCAGTGGATTTCTGTTGAAGACGCTCGGACTACATTCAATTATTCCTTATTGGTCGCTAATCGAAATGCACCTGATGAAATCGTGACGAACAGCTCGAAAAGCCTGAAACTGTTCTTTTCACTGCTCAAGAACTCCCTTTACTTTTTGACGACTAAATCCTTGGAATCGATTCATGAAAAACTAAAGGAGAATATTAAACAATTGGAGAAGCAGGATAAGATTATTTCCATTCATACAATCCGTAAAATTGTGGACAGTATTTACATGCTGGTCGCAAATTGATTGATAATTTACTATTGTGGTAATTCAATCTGGATCATTGTTTTGATTTTGTACAATTTCTCTACTTTTTACTTACATGGAATGACTCCCAAGTGTTACCCTCGAAAAAAATCGAGACCTACATGGTTGAATAGAGCGTAAAAAGTTATCCAAGAATCCAAACGGAATAGTTGGTAAAAAATTTTTATAAGGAGTTATGGACCAAAACGTACCAAAAAATGGCTAAATTTTCAAAAAATCGTAACTTTGTCAGTTTATGTTCGTTTGTTGAAATTCAAAAAACAGTAAATAGACAATCAACTGAACTTTTGAATAAAAATATTTTTGATTTTTTTCCTATTGATTGGATTATTGATTTTTCGAAAAAATCAAAAAAATTTTCGAAATCTCAAAAATCCCAAGTTAACTTTTTTTTTCATTATGACCACTGAATTCAGCACATTTGATTTACTATAGAAACATGTTAATACCCCGGGGGAAATCATGCTCACACAAGTTATGCCAAAAAATATCGATTTTTGGCACTTGGCTTCTTTGAATTCGTTGTCCTCGGCGGCCGGTATGGTGGCGGGCATACTTGTTTTTGTGCTTTTTACATGCGTATCAATTGTCTAATTTATTTAAAACACAATTCAGTAACACATGAAGTCGAATATTCAAATGTCGTACCATTTCTTAAAATCAGCACTTGAAAAAAATCAAAATTTTGACCTTTCACAGGGCACATCTATAGTCAAACTTGATGGAAACAGTCAAACTCTTTTTTAACATAATCAGAAGAACATAATCTTATCAACGGCTTGAACAGAATTTTGATTTTGGTCCTAGAAATAAAAATATTTACGATTATTAGAGTCTGACCCCTTGTTTTGGGGAGGTGTGACATTTCAGAGGGCACTTCTATAGTTAAACTTGATGAAAACAGTCAAACTTTTGTTTTAATATAATGAAAATGACAAAATCTTATCAACGGCTTGAACAGAATTTTGAATTAGGCCCCAGAAATAAAAATATTCACTGATGATGGGACACCTTTTGATTGGACCATAACTCGAGAACGAGACAAAATTTTGAAAAACTGTTAATGCCATTCGATTTAAAATTGAAAACTAACTAAAGACAAATGTTATTGGTTTGGTCCATATTGTTGATTTAGGTGTTACAGATAATGGTTGAATTCGATAATCCAGAACTGGTAGGATACCTTTGGAAAATTCTTCATTTCGCCTAAATCAACAATATGGACCAAACCAATAACATTTGTCTTTAGTTAGTTTTTAATTTTAAATCGAATGGCATTAACAGTTTTTCAAAATTTTGTCTCGTTCTCGAGTTATGGTCCAATCAAAAGGTGTCCCATCATCAGTGAATATTTTTATTTCTGGGGCCTAATTCAAAATTCTGTTCAAGCCGTTGATAAGATTTTGTCATTTTCATTATATTAAAACAAAAGTTTGACTGTTTTCATCAAGTTTAACTATAGAAGTGCCCTCTGAAATGTCACACCTCCCCAAAACAAGGGGTCAGACTCTAATAATCGTAAATATTTTTATTTCTAGGACCAAAATCAAAATTCTGTTCAAGCCGTTGATAAGATTATGTTCTTCTGATTATGTTAAAAAAAGAGTTTGGCTGTTTCCATCAAGTTTGACTATAGATGTGCCCTGTGAAAGGTCAAAATTTTGATTTTTTTCAAGTGCTGATTTTAAGAAATGGTACGACATTTGAATATTCGACTTCATGTGTTACTGAATTGTGTTTTAAATAAATTAGACAATTGATACGCATGTAAAAAGCACAAAAACAAGTATGCCCGCCACCATACCGGCCGCCGAGGACAACGAATTCAAAGAAGCCAAGTGCCAAAAATCGATATTTTTTGGCATAACTTGTGTGAGCATGATTTCCCCCGGGGTATTAACATGTGTCTATAGTAAATCAAATGTGCTGAATTCAATGGTCATAATGAAAAAAAAAGTTAACTTGGGATTTTTGAGATTTTGAAAATTTTTTTGATTTTTTCAAAAAATCAATAATTCAATCAATAGGAAAAAAATCAAAAATATTTTTATTCAAAAGTTCAGTTGATTGTCTATCTACTGTTTTTTGAATTTCAACAAACGAACATAAACTGACGAAGTTACGATTTTTTGAAAATTTAGCCATTTTTTGGTACGTTTTGGTCCATAACTCCTTATAAAAATTTTTTACCAACTATTCCGTTTGGATTCTTGGATAACTTTTTACGCTCTATTCAACCATATAGGTCTCGATTTTTTTCGAGGGTAACACTTGGGAGTCATTCCATGTTAATAACTCGAGATGTTTGAATGAAATTCTTCACTAATTTTCAAAATTTCTGAATGTCTCAATCGATATTTATTGAAGAACGTTTGTGCTTACAAAGAAACGCTTTCCAGACATGAAACTTCTCGATTTCCGAATTTTCAAATATCCTGAAACTTCATTTTTTAAAAAGATTCGAAGACAGCATCTACATCACAGGCGCCGAAATTCGTATACTGGGAAAAGAGATAGACCTGGCCATAGTTGCAAAATCTCGGGCCGTTGAGTTTTTGGCGGGCCGGGGTTTGATGATTTACAGACGATGATTTTCTTTTGGATTAAAAAAAATTATTATTGTAAATTTTTTTTTGATTCAAAAAAAAATTACCCAATTTTTCATTAGAAATTTTTCAACTTTGTAAGGCGGGCCGGGCCGAGAAAATTTGTCTACCGGCCCGGCGCGGCCCGGCCCGGCCCAGCTTTTTGCAAATGGACAAGGCCGACCATCGAATCGAGACTTGATTGTTAGGAACAAGTGAGTCCAGATAAGGAAGAATTCAATCAATAAAAAGATAGGAGAAGGAAGTGTTGAAGGTAAGCATTTCTTCGAAGATTTGATACATTAAAAAATTTATTTGCTACAGTTCCCAAGATGAAATACATTTTTGTTTGTGAGAATATTTGTCGGTTTCTTAGAAATCTCAAATAATTTTCAGAAGGAAAATTGGATCATATTTTTAAAATAAGAAAATATTCGAGAATATTTCGTGTATTTTGAAGGCGGCTGTTTGTTGGAAGACATTGGAGGCTATGGGGGGGGGGGGGGGGATTGCAGAAGCCTGCAAAAAATTGAACGTGGTTCGAAAAAAATATTTTGGGAAAATAGTGAGATAATATAAATCTACTATTGAGATTTGGGATAAGGACATCTGGGGCCGTATTCATGAACATTTACTTTTATAAATTATTTACTCTCAAAAATCAATTGAAAAACGTGAAAATTGAAAAGAAATCATTTACTTTTTGGTAAATACTCATTTATTTGATAAATAGGGCTACTAATTTTATTTGTTTCTTACAACCTAATTTTCGGAAACTTTTCATTCCAAAAAAGTTATGTATTGATAGAATAGTACAATAAAAAAACAATATTATCTAATTTTAAACGCGAATTCCCTTTCTGTTCAACTTGGAAATCATGACTTTTGTAACAAATGAAATAAATGAATAGTGCATTGAAATTAAAGTAATATGTCAAAAAATGAGCATCTTTCAGTTCAACGTGCTTGAGAAAATCTATTTCGAAGTCGTTTTCCTATTTGAAAAACAGGAAACTTATTTACGAATGGGAAAAAGAGTTTCAGTGTTTTTTTCACATTTCCATTTACCTTTTGGTAAATGATTCAGTTGATTTTTCGAGAGTAAATGATTTTCAAAAGTAAATTTCATGAATACGGTCTCTGATTTTTTTTTAAACTATGGTATTGAACGTGAATTCGAAAAACTTTTTCACCGTTCATTGTCTGCTGTAGATTAATTCGTTGATCTTGAACACCGTTTCATCAAGCTGCTGTTCGGAATCCGCCCAAATGTTCACTGTTCTCGAACATTTTTCCACTTTGTGATTCACTTGTATCTTCACGTTGAATTTTCTTTCAATCCTTCCGATTGTTTTTCCATCCTTTCCCATCAATGCTCCCACAGACTCGTTTTTCACAATCATCCGGAAGGGGTTCACTGCAATCACTAGTTTTTTGATTCTTATACGGCAGACCTTCCAACTTTATACCTGATTTAAAAAAAATATCTACCACTTAATAGTTTGTTCAGTAATAGTCAACTATTTGCAAAAGTAACACATCGAAGGGTGTATATCGAACAACATGGTAGTGATTATATAGAAAAATCTATTTTTCTACGAGAAAGTACCATGAGGCCAAAAGTTGATCAAATCAATAAAAAAAGGATTGCAATATCTTGGACTCGCGACAAGACCTCATGTTTCAACTGTTTGTAGTGGCTTTGGATTCCTTAAAGTGAAAAATTAACAAACTTTTCTGTCTTGGGCTTCTGCTTCTTGACCGTCGACGACGAGCTTGGTGGTTTGGCGATCGATGGCGTTGACGATCTAGAAAAGAAAATGCAATTTTTTTTCTAAGATTTAAAATACCTTGACGACGACGATGGTCTTTTGAGGTTGTTGCAACCTCTGCAGGCGGAGCAACAACGTCGTCATCTGCATCTGTAAAACAACACATTTCAATTCTGAACTGTAACAATTTTCACTTACCGTCACTGATTTCCCCTTCCTCTCGTTCCGTCGAATCAGTCGAGATGGGTGATTTCTCATTTATCTCTGCAAAAATAATTTGTATTTCAACTCTACGCATCGGATTTTGAATCTGAGAAATTTAAGAGTTCCAATAATTCAGAAAATCGGTAAAATACTAGAATACTATAAATTTTCATTTCTGAAGAAAAAGACGAATTTGAAACTCTCGTAAAATCTAATTTTTTTCACACCCCTGAGAATATCAAATTCGAAAAGCCATGAAAACTTTAAAGTAACAAATCAAGAGAACTCTTGCGTATCCAAAAACCCTAAACAAACGTGAAAGATCGAAAAACCTAAAAATTCAAAAAACTCTTAAAGTACTGAATAGTACTGAAAAATATCTTACTCTCGGTTAACACTTCATTCTCTAACTCTGGAATTTTGATGGATGGAGCGACGACCATTTTCTTTTCTGGAAATCATAATTATATATTTCTTTGAATAAATTATCTGAAAATTTTAGTATCTTTAAATTCAAATAATCTGGGAATTTGATAATTCTGAGAGAACACATTCTCTGAAAAACTTGGAAAATCCCACGGATCCTTAAAGTACCAGAAAATATTCAGAATGTGAAAAATTCGAACCATTCGAACGGCTGAACAATACTTGAAAATGTCAAAGTCGCAACAAATTTATGAATTCAAAAAATCGCAAAATTGGGTGAGAAATTTCAGAAAAAAGGAATATAAAAATTTCTGTATTTCTGCACAACTGTCGAAATTTTCAGATTTCAAGACATCAAAAAGTTTTATTCTATCTAATTTTCATCCGAAAATACAGAAGAATAAAATTTCTCGAAAAAAGTCCACAAAAATTTCAAGAAAAAGGATGATCCTCGAAATCTTAGAAATGCTTGAACTTTTGAAAATTTCGATCACCCTATTAGTTCTAATAGTTTCAAAAGTTAGAAATGGTATCCATTCTTGGAATTCGAAAACTCTAGTAATTGAAAAAATGTGAAGATAGCAAATTTTCTCAAAACTATGGGAAACCTGAGAGACCAAAAAATCTAACGAAATCAAGAAAATGCCCCTCACCCTTTTTGGCTGTTGTTTCTCTTGCTTCTTCCGTGGCTGCCTCTATTTGAGTATGACCTTCCATTGGTTTTTCAACTGAAATTGTAGGGTGAGGAATGAAGAACTAAAATAACGATTTCTTACATATATCCTTTTCGGAAGCAGCTTTACGAGATCTGGCTTCATTTTGTTCCATCAATTGGCGAATTACTGGCCCGATAATTTCGTTTTTCCAACCTACAATTATTACGAAAACCATCACATTTTCTCGACTTCGAAAGAACTTTAGAAAAAAAAAAGGTTTTTCTAACTTTTGTTTCAGATGACTAATTTTTTTAGTTTTTAAAAACCGAAAATTACATGCTTTCGGCGGACTAAAGTTATCATATTTATCAAGGATCACATTTCTGAGTTTTTCAAATATTTCAAAGTCACGCGATCAATTAAAAACAATTTCTTACCGTCGTGAAATCGTGCATTCTCCTCTTTCTCTTTTCGAGCTCTGCGTTCCTCCAACCGTTTTTCCCGATCTGCCTTTTCTTTTTCAAGCTGTTCCTTTCTCCACTTTTCTTCTTCTTCTTCGGTCATTCCATCATCATCGATGACGAGCTGATCCAGGTAAGCCAAGGGATCACAAGACATGATTTTTTGAAGACCTGAAAAATTTTCACTTGATGGCAAAAGAGAGGAAAAAACGACGAGGAGAATGATGAAAAAATTCCTTTCATCGGTTTTTTTTTTCGATTACTGAAGCTTTTTATGTAAAAACGCGAATAGATTATAAAAAATTCGAAAAATTAAATAAATTTACTGAAATCTCTGAAATCTTCAAAAATTTGTTCAAAATGTACAGATAGGACACTAAAAAGCTGAATATTTTTCAGAAATTTCAAAGTTTTTTAAGTTTTTCAATGACCAGATGCAAAATATTTTAAGTGTTTTCGAAACAGGGTGAGAATAATTGGAAAGTTATGCGAAACCCGAACAAAATAAGAAAAAAATGAAGGAAATGACAAGAATGAATAGCAAATGTGTACATATATGTGTAGAATAAACAACAAAAAGAGACAGTAAAACTCGTAGAGATGCATAAGAAAAAAGTGCTGCGGTACAGAAAAGAGAATAATAAAACGAGAGAGAATCTCAGGTCGTTTAATATTTGGCTCCACCGGACAACTGACCGATATTCAGAATTCTGTTACTTTCTTTTTAAAACGAAAACGAAAGAAAAAAACTTCAAAAACGAAAATCGAGAGACACGTGTTGTCTGTTGATGGTGTTTGCGGAACAGTATTTTTATGATCGAAAAAAAATGAAAAAAAAGCGGAAAAAAAGAGTGGCAAGAAATTTACATTTTTGTGTGACGTTTTCTAGAACTACAGAAATTTTGTTTGAAGAAATACAAAAAAATTCTCCAACTGAATAACTAGAAAATGGAAAGAACAACCATTAGGTTGGTCAATGAGTAATGCGCGCTAAGTTCAATTTTTTTTAGTTTTAAAGAGAATGTTGTTTTATATTCAAAAACTAAAAACGCTCTCAAAAAGTAGTAAACTGAAAAAATGTGCAAAATTTCAAATGCTATGTTTTTGTAATTGACAGATTTTCGACCTCGTTTTTACTTCTTGCGATATGCGCTTTTAGAACTTTTGTGTTCGTATTTGTACACAAAATGACGCTTTTTTCATTTTCTACGCGCGTCGTACTTAAAGGCGCATATCTCAAAAACTAAAAACGCTCTAAAAAATTAGTAAACTAAAAAATGTGCAAAATTTCAAATGCTATGTTTTTAAATCACAAAATGACGGTTTTTGTCTTTTTAGCGGTTACGTTATCCCTACCAGTTTGACCTTTTTGTTCATCCGAATAATTTTAAATTTGCAATACGGTAGAAATAAACTCAAATTTGCAATACGGTAGATAGAAACTGTTCAAGGATTCTTGCCCGAAAAAAAAGATTGACAAAACTATTAATCAAGCAAAACGAATCCACTATGCAAGCTGCAAATAGTTTTGGTGTCTCAATGCGGAGCTGTCTAAACGAATTTCTGTTCATTGAAAATTGATCTGAAATTTGAGACCATTACAAAGTGTTTTCAGTCTAATTTGCGATGCAAAAAGCAGAACAGTTGATTTTATTTTAAATATATTTTATTACTTGAAGATTTAATCGAGTTGAAAGTTTTGGGTAATAAAAAACTTATGTTGAACATTATTAATCATTATTACAAGAGTTAGTTATCAATTTTAATCATCAATCAATCAATTATTTTGCTGCTCGTATTTCTGCACAGCTTCATGATAATCGGCCTCAAGAAGTGAGTTTTCCAAAGCAGCCACGTGCCTTTTGATCGAATGAAGGTGCAGAATAGATGCTTCAAGCATCTCTGAAGCCATTTTGACGCTCTCTGGTCCACTGAGCAGTTGGTTCAGAAAATCGCCGGACCCATCGAACTCCAATATTTTTTGCCGTAAGACCGTGAAAGTCGCTGATTGGTTTGGCAGCATTCCCAACCATTCGTACACATCTGTCGCCTGAAAATATCAATATTTGGTATTGGTAAAACCAGTTTCTTTATAATTATTTCCCTTCAAAATAGAGCTGTCTGAAACAGGGCCGTGGTCAGCCGTGATTAAGGCCGTCGGTATGTTACCATGGACCAATCAGTCCGTTTTTTCGCAAAACAAGCTCAGCCAGCCAAAAACTATAATGGTCGCTAAGCCGCCGAATTCTATCTATTTCAGAAGTACCTGAACGAAAAAGCCGCAGCCCTGATTCAACTGTATTTTTTTGAAATTCTAGTTACTAAAGTCACGTTCTATCTAAATTAGTTTTCAAAAATTAAAAAAAAAAACTTACATTCCAAGTGCGGAAGTCATTGGATCTGCGTGGGAGTCGGAAGAGAGCTGCTCTCTCGGCCTGAAAATATTTTATTGGTTTCATCTTTTCAGAAATGTTCGCTTACGTTCAGATATTCCGGGCGTTGTGGCCGATCCAAACGAACGACTGGAGCAACGACCACTTGGACCACTGGTGGAGATGTGGCTCGTACAGGCACTTGATCCTGCTGTGGTTGTTTTGGTGCTTGTTGTACAGCAGCCGCGGCTGATTCTTGTGTTTGGGGGATAACGACGGCCTCAGAAAGCGTTCGTGGAGCGCCGACATCAATGGCTGTAGCTGGAACCGAGTTTCTTGATGACGTCGGAGCTTCCGCTGTTGATAGTGCTAGTGGTGCGTTGATCGTTTGAGAATCCATTGTCTGAGATGGGAGACGAGACACTGGAGCTTGTGTTGGTGGTGCGATGACCGTTTCGGAAGCCGTTGGTTGAGATTGGACGGGAAAACCTGCTGCGGCAATATCATAATCATCATTATAATCTAGATAATCTTTAAAATCCGATGGTGGTTCCATTTCATAGCCTAATTCGACCACATCATCATCGTCAGCTTCTGAATCAGGTTGTTCTCCTTGATTAGAGTTATCATGAATTGCCACGTTCATGTTGATATTCTCGGATTTAGCTTCCATTTGGTCAAATGTTTGGATGTTTTTCCGCTCCGGGGCAACATTTTCTTGATTGCGTCCGATCTGTGGCTCCGTTTTGATGACTCTTTCAGGAAATGTATTTTCAGCTTCCTTCGGTTCTTGTTTTACAATGACCTCTTCTGAAGAATTGTCGTTGTTCTGCGCTTGATCATCCCTGATTGTCTCTCGGTTTGGTGGGAGCGAATTGGTCCGTGGTTCGGTGGGAGCTCTTGGTTCGGTGGAAGAAGCCAATTCGATTCTTAGATTGGTTGGAGCCAATCTTGGTTTGTTGTTAGATGATCCGGATGTTGTTGTTTTCAAGGACGGATTGGCAACGACTTCTTCCTCGTCCGAATCAGTGCCATTGGGAGCCAATACGTATGCTGCTGACTGCGTGGACAAATCGTCAACAACTTCTTCTTCATCGTCCGATTTAGAGCCATTGATAATCTCCCGCATCGTTTGCTTTGCTTTAACAGCAGACGCCCTTGCGATCCGTTTTGGCCGAGAAACGGAGGGTTGTTGTCCTCGAACCGGCGATGTTGAAGGTGCTCTCCGTTTTCGGTTGCTGGTTGAAGTAGACGGACGGCTGAAAAAAGTATCATGTTAAAGAATTTTTATTTTGTTTTACATTAATGAATTTGTATGTTCTGATTGACTGCGCGGAAGACATTTTAAAATACCTTACAATCTCTAACTGCGCTGTGTCTCTATTAGCGTTAAACCAGAACAGGTAATTCAAAAATTGTTCTGCATGCTACTAAAATAAAAATGTTGAAGTACTCTTCCTTTCTCCAATAAGTCAGCCTATTCCACATGAATATCTTACCTCGAATGGTTGGGAACTGGAACCGGTGAATTGTCCCGAGGGGCGTACGTGCTGAGAAGGTGAAGGATGCGATCCTTTTGTGCCTGGGTTTCAGGAGCTCCTCTCGACTTGCGGGTAGATTTGCGTGCACCGTTGTTGACCATGGCTATAGTTTTCTGTAATATTATTGTTTACTAAAAAATTGCAGTTAATAAAGAAGTTAGTGCGAAAATGACAAGATAGAGCAAGCTGAGAAAAATAGAAAGCAAAATGACAAGATACGAACACATTATTTGGCGAAATGAAACAAGTATGGCCCACAACTACACTAGAAAGTTGAGAGAAAAAACTAATAGATTCGCGAGTCCGCAAGGTAGCCTTCTTCACATTGCCAGTCAAACAGTACATGAAATTTTCTGGCCACTCATTTCATTAGATCAAACACAATCTGTTCTCAAGGGAGAAATAATCGCTCTGAGAAATTCGGAAATCGATTTGTGATAGTACATATGACCGATCATTTTGAAAGAGGTCGCTCTGCGAAAGAAAAATGAAGAGAAAAAAGAACGTTGTTAATATCAGGCATATTCGGTGAGCTTTTTCGAACTTTTTGGAATAGGTAGAATAGCAAAAATTGAAAATAGGAGAGGGCGTTTTAAATTATTGTAGCGCACTATGAGGTGGAGGAGCAAAGTCTCAACGAAGAAGCAAAGAATCCGGTTTGGCCCCAACAATTTTCAAATTTCGAAACAACAAATTGAAAATGGGGAGATGCATTGAAAGGAACGAGAAAGTGCAATAACCATTTGCAGAAATGCAAGAAGGTAGAAGGAGCGATACAGCAGAATAGTATGAGGAAAAAACACTATTTGTAAAATTGAAATAAGTATGGACCACTAAAATCGACCTAAAAAATTCAGAAATCGATATTGGAAAAAAAACGATTGACGATGCCTAATCAGATTCAAACAATCATACCTTAAAAGGTTTTCAGAGTTTGAAGCGATAACCCGGAAAATGGGGAAATTAAACTATTAGCAGAAAGAAACCGTTATCAAGAAAGCAACCACTAGCAAAAATATCACTATTCGCAAGAAACCATTTCTTTGGGATTCGATATCAATGGAAACGTTTCGTTGGTTTTAGAGCGATATCGAATATTTGAACGGAAGACTTGTTTAAGAGAGCAATAACGCACAAGAAGAAGGAAACGAGCAAACAGATAGAATGATGGGAATCTGATCTGATCTAATTCGACAGAAGAAAACAGATTCCTGACCATCTAATAAGCGCATTCGAGATTTGAAGAGAGAACAACGTAGGTCTTTAATTTGATTTCGTGGGACATGTTGATTACTTTGTTTCGGGGAAACCACCTAAAGACGTTTTTTTGAAACGTCTTGAAGTAAAATAACTGATTGACCATGAGAAAAGTAATTGAAAGTTGTATAACTTTTGAGAAGCAAAAATAAAGCATCACTCACACTTTTGATTATTGCGAAAACACGGTCATTGAGACAAGAAATTTGGATGAAGCGCAAAAAGAATTCGGATAGTGAATTCATCAACATGAACAAAATGTTTGTGACCGAAGGGAGAAAAAACCGCAGAACTTTCATTATAATCAAATTTGATACGAAAAACGCGCAATCGATTTTCTAGAAAAACTACCCTCTGCAATATAGAGAGAAAAAGAGGGAGAAAAGAGAGGAAGAGAGCGCCCAGCAAGAGGGACAAATGAGCGAAGGGACAACAATTACGACTGGAGAGGCCGTCTGCGTCTCTATTAGAGATCTTATCTATTGCGCGCGTCCACTCGAGACCAAACGAGGAAACAGCCTGCGCCTTTAATGTGACTTTCTGGGAAGTATTGATTATTATTACAACAATGGGAATGTTTTTGAATGGGAAATTGTGATCATCGGAAATATAATCGATCTGTGAAATTAAAAAATCATTTTTGGGATAGGAAATATGAATTTAATCAGATTGTGATAATCAGATTATGATGATTGCGCCATAAAACATTCTCAGAGTTTGAACCGATAACCCGGAAAATGGGGAAGTTAAACCATCAGAAAAAAGAGACCGTTAGCAAGAAAGCAACCAATAGTAGAAAAATGAACCATTCGCAAAAAACCATTTCTTAGGAATTCGATATCGATGCAAACGTGTCGTTGGTTTTACAGCGATGTTGAATATTTCAAGAAAGTATCGTTGAAGAGAAGAAAAAATCCATGAGAAGGAGAAGAAATAGACAGTTTTCGCGAAGTTCTGAGAAAATCAACAAAAAATTGGCAAAAATTGAAGACAATTCAGAGAAAATAGGAAGAAAATAGCTGGATCTCAAATAATTAATCTTGCCGACGATTGAAATAAACGCGCTCTATTGGACAAACTTGAGAAAAAATAAGGGAAAATCCAATTATATTTTTCTTGACATTTCGCGAAAAATCGGGTGACCAACTGAAGACTTTTTTTGAAACGTCATGAAGTAAAATAACTGATTGTCTAAGAAAAAGGTAATTGAGAGAAGTATACCTTTTGAGAAGCAAAAAGAAAGCATCACTGACTCTTTTGATTATTTTGAAAACGGAGTCATTGAGAAAAAAAATTGCATGAAACGCGAAAAAGGATCCGGATAGTGAACGAAATGTTTGTGACCGAAGGAAGAAAAAGCCACAGAATTTGCATTAGAATCTAAATTGAAACGCGCAATCGATTTTCTAGAAAAAACTACCCTTTGCAATATGGAGAGAAAAAGAGGGAGAAAAGAGAAAAAGAGAGCGTCCAAAAAGAGAGAAAAATGAGCGAGGGGACACCAATGTCAACTGGAGAGGCCGTCTGCGTCTCTATTAGAGATCTTATCTATTGCGCGCGTCCACTCGAGACCAAACGAGGAAACAGCCTGTGCCTTTAATGTGACCTTCAGGGAAGTATTGATTATTGCAACGATGGGAATAAAAGGAAACCAGTCGGTTTGAGCCCCCTGCCGGGGGCTCAACCTCCTGGCTTCCGTTTACTGTATCTCACACTTGAATTACTAATTTCTAAATTTCCCACTTTCTGAGTGTCTTCGAAGTATCTCAATTTTTCAAATTTTAGATTCTTCCCATAGAAGTCCACATCTATTTGATGAATACCTCTGATAGAATCCCGGCCTGGCTAGGCCTTTTCTTTTTTGGTTGTTGCAGACGTATTTTTTCCTAATTTTCTGGTAATTTCCGTCTTGTCAGTTCTCAGAGAAAACACGATAACTGAGATGAAATATCCGATTTTCTGAATTTCCAAGTTTCCGAGTTTCTTCATCACAGAATACTAATTTTTGAATTTCTAAAGTGTCGAATTTCTAACCAAAATCCACCAATTTTCGAATATCTGCATTTTCTGAGTTTGTTTTAAATTTTTGGGTCTTCTTGAGTTTGGAAACTTCATACGTCACTTTATCTAAGCCTTCGGTTCTAGATTATACCGAAAACATAGGGAAGTGGTTGCAATACCTGTTTTCTCATAGAGAAAACTTAAATTTGAAAAGTTCAAAAAATTTATGGAATTTTTTGGAATTTACTGGAGTTGTTTCATTATCTTCTTTATGTTCTGGAATTTCCCTGGAACTTTCCGGAATTATCTGGAATTGTCGGAATTTCCTGGAATTTTTTGGAGTTTTATAGAATATTCTGAAAATTTTTGAAACTTTCTAGAGCTTTTTTGATAGTTTTTTTGAATTTTGTTGAATTCTCTTTAATTCTCCGGATTATTCTGGAATGTTCCAGAACTTCTGGAATTTTTTAGATTCCTATCTTTCCGAAATTTCGAGTGTTCGAGTTTCCGATATTTTCGGATTCCGAAAATTCGTGAATTTTTGAATTCTGAATAAAACACTTGAGTGTAGAAGGTGAAAAAAACCATGTTTCTAGTTTCTGAATCTCCGAATCTCGATTTTCTAAATTCCCGATACGTCGAATTTCACAATTTCTGGTTTTCCGAATTTCTCAATTTCTGATATTTTCGAAAGTTCAAAACTTTTGAAGCTCAGGAAAATCAAAATTTCAACTTTTTAGAGTACAGAGAACGGATTCAGAAATTACTTCATTTGAAAATTGAGCAATCAGAAAATTCAGTCTTTTCAAAAAACTAACCTTAAAAATTTTCTGTTTGGTAAATAATTATTGTGATTTTTGAAAAAAAAAAAACGATTTTCCCAGGAAAATGTTTCTGAATATGGTATCAGAAAGTTAGAGAATTATTTGAAAACAATGTTTGTAGAACAAATAACACTAAAACACAGCTTTGCAGTAGGCTACATGACCAAAATTGAACTGATTCTCGAAAAAAAACTAAAATTTCAAAAAATTTTTATTTTGGAGATTTGAGCTCAATTTTGTCTAGGACGTACATAAATAGGCCGGAAATACGTTTTGCAAAATATCTTGAAGTTTCAGTGAGTTTCAGCATAATTTTGAAAATTTCGATTCTCAACCCTATAGGTTCCCTATAAGCTATTAGGGTGTTACATAAATAATGTCGTTTTTTTTCGAGGGCAGTTTTCTCTGTCATGGCTCGTTCTAAGGTCAAATTTTTTTTAGTTTCTCACACACCTAATCTCGTCGTCAAAAATCCCTACTTAACATGTGTCATAATGCTCTCAGTTATGCGAGGAGAAATTATGGAAAAGGTGTACTTTTTCGCTTATGTTTTGTACGAATCCATGCTCAGTCGAAATGCAACCGAGACAACCGAAAATATCAACCGTGCTTCCGCAGAAAGAAGTGCTAACAGAAAAACAGTACAGCGATGGTTTACAAAATTCACATGTGGAGATGCATCCCTCGAAGAGAAAAAGGTGGTGGAAGGAATGCTGAAGTGTGGTTGAAGGGGTATCCGAGATCGACCGTCAGGGAACTTTTGGCAGAGCTTGTAGTCTCTACCGGAACAATATTGTGACGTAAATAAGAAAAAGAGGAGACTAGAAAACTAGATCAATGACTCTATCATGAACTGAACGATCGTCAGAAATTGCAACGTTCCCATGGTTTGTGAGAACATCTCATACGATAGAAAAATGATGTTTTTTTGGATCGACTTATGGCGGATAAGGAGAGATGGAATCTATACTACAAAAAATGCAATCAGCGCCATATCTGGTCGAAAGCCAGAAGATGCAACATCTTACAAACCTAGAAATTCACTAAAAAGAGGTTATAATGACTGTTTGGTGTGTGGCTTTCGGTTTTATTCATTATGACGCCCTGAAAAGATAAAAAACTAACACTACGGTTTACAATTGTCAAGAAATAAAAAAAGTTGTTATCTCAATTGCCAGCACTAGTCAAAAATATGGCACAATCCTACTCGACGACAACTCCATGTCACATGTTGCAATCACGGCCGCTCAAAAAATGGAATACGTTCGGTTACAAAATTATCGGTCAGTAACCATACTTCCGCACATCTCCTTTATTGTTTACTATTTTTCCAAGAATGTTGAAAACCTCCCCAAAGAGAACCAGTTCATTAAAGACGACTATGCAAAAAAGGCTTTCCAATGTTTCATCACTTCCTGGGCTTCTGGTTTCTATTATGATGGAATTTTCAAATTCGTTTATTGTAGGCAAAAAAATACTGATTCGAATGGTACATAGCTTGATTGATGAACATAAGTTTCACCGAAGTTATCTTCGTTTGAAGAGTGGTACCAAAAAACGACATTATTTATGTAACACCCTAATAGAAGGTCCAGGACACCATGGACATGAAGCGCTCGGTAGTCCATGACTACATACCACACACCAATATAGGAGTCCCAAGTCCCTTTGAGTTATTCAAGTAAATGTCTGAGACGGACACACACACAGAAAAGTTTCCTTAGTAAGAAGTAGATTGTTATGTATGCACGATCGATTATTTCAAAGAATGAAAAAACTGGAAAGAGAACAAAAAAAAAGAATTAGGCCTGCTGGTTTTAAACCATTAATGATTTTTACTGAACATTTTTCAGAGATCGAATGCATTCTCAAAATGGGTTGCAATCGATAAAACTTAAACTTTATTGATGAAATCATTAGCAGAAATTCAGAAATTGGGGTCATGTAGAAAAAAAAGTATGAAAAAGTCTTATCGATTTTTTCCAATTTTTTGGGAAGATGTTTAAAAAAGGAAGCGCAATAAGCAAATGAAAAAAGCCTGTGTACATTATGACCAGTGTGTGCTAGAGAGTTATGGGGGTGTGTATTCACATAGTTTGAACTTTGACCCCGGGTACATTGTAGCCTGTCTGCGTCTCCTTTTTTTACACACTATCTCGTCCTTTGTCTGCGTCTCTCTCTCTCTCTCTCTCTCTCTCTCTCTCTCTCTCTCTCTCTCTCTCTCTCTCTCTCTCTCTCTCTCTCTCTCTCTCTCTCTCTCTCTCTCTCTCTCTCTCTCTCTCTCTCTCTCTCTCTCTTACTCATCCTTCCTCCCTTAATTACCCCCATCTTAATTAGTCCATCCTTAATTAGTCATCTCTTTATCACTCTTCCTTAATTAGTCATCCCTCATCCCTATCTCACTACGAAATGGGTTGGTGTCACCGGTGGGAGTCGAACCCGCGGGGTCTCGCCCGCTGGTTCAACCCTTACCCGGGTACGCCAACTGTGTAACTCAGACTAGGCTCCCACTTGTGTTTTATATACCGAGAGGGGTTTTCTCTACCACCCTCTCTCTCTAACCGTCTGACTATCACCACATGTCTGCGTCTCTCTTGCCCCCTCCCTCTCGCCAACTGTCTGACCCACCACCGCATGTCTGCGTCTCTCTTGCTCCTCTCTCTCACCCGTCGGCTTTTTCACCCCCCTTTTTTTTTTGTAAAGGGTCCCGCCGCGCTTCCTTACCGTAACCCTCTTTGATGATGCCGCCTTACGGTACAAATTAATTATTTCCAATCAATATTATATGTTTTTCAGACTGAAATTTCACGCTGATTTCGAATATCATGTTCATTTCGACCGATCTTTCAATGTTTTCCCGGAATACTGTACTTTTTACACTTTTTCTCTCTCAATAGAGCATATTTGCATTTGTTACTTGCAATAAAGTGTTTTTGATGGAATGTTTTGTATCACAACAGAAAAAGAAAGAAAGAGAGCCTTCTCGAAGGTTCGGTCTGAGATGATTCATGGCAAGTTGCCATGTGAAATGGGTGTGTGTATTTTGACTTTATAAACTATTATAAAGGTTTATTTGAAATAAAGTAATTTAAAGACCATATTGTTTTTTAATGACTGGGAGTTCGTGCTCGAAAAATTTGACGGAGCGTTGACGATTGAAATGGGACCGGCAAATGGTGCACATCCCCAAGGGTAGTTGGACTTTTCCCTCCCCGACAGTAGTTGCTGGTTTGGTAGAGTTGAACTTCCTGCAGTCGTAGCATAGATGAATGATGAGAGGGGTATTCCCCAGGAAAATGTGTTCAGGTTTCAGGGTCGATGCACTCTCAGTTGGGATGGTAACCTTCTTGGCTTTCTCCTTCAGCCATTCCTGAAAATGTTACTTTTACTTATAAAAATCAATAAATTAAACTAACCAATCTTTTTTCTCCTGCTGCCTCTTCTTCCTTCTTCTCCTCACGACGACGTTTGATAGGGGTCTTTAAGAATGGATTCTTCTTGTGGATATCAGTGACAATGTCCGCAAGGGTCATAGAGTTCTCATCAACGGGGGCTTTTCCTTTTTTATCGGAATCAGATCCATTGGACTCTTGTTTATCCCAGCGGGAAATGGCCATTTTCTACAATGGACACATTTATATATTAGAGAGCAAGAAAAAAACGCACCAACTTGTACGGAAAAAAGTGAAAGAATGAAATATATGAAGGGTATAAACCTTTTCACCATCAAGCCACGCCCCCTTTTAGAGAAAGTAGGGCTCAGACAGTAGAAAGTTGAAAAAAGAGCTACCAAGTAAAATATAGTGCTTCATTTTGTGAAAAATATAGAAAAAGGGTACTTTTAGGAACATGCGGGTAAATGGGGGGAGCAGAGAAAATTATTACACAGTGATAGTGTTAGGGCTCCTTCCTCATTCATTGATTCTGTATGGTGACGACTGGTGCGGACCCTTTCGCAAAGTTGAAGTTGAACGTGTCCGGTTTCTTTTCTATTTTTGGTGGGATTTGAGATGTGAAGAAGATTTGTTCGTTACCCATTTGGTTTGGCTGAAACTTTATGATGTCATTTTTTACTATTATGAAATTACCTGTCCGTTGTTGTAGTAATTTGCGTTGTATTCGGCTCCTGCTGGATCCATTTCCTTTTTAATAGTATGATTATTCATTTTGCAGGCTGAAAAGGTTCAAAAATGGAGCAAGGAAATACGACCGATCGTCAGGAGGAAATAGTAAGTAAATGAGCAAATTATTAAGTCTATGTTCTAATTTAGGTTCAAGTGGGCGGAGCTTCGCTAAAAGTGACGAATAAGGTGATTTCAAAGGGATTGGCGCGATTCAAGGATAGTATCGAGAATGTTATCTTGGATTTGGATATTCCGGCTAATTTTACATCTTCTCCTAATGGACCAGAACTTTTTGGGGATGCTGTTGTGGAATTGGTAAATCGGAATATACCCTCTGGAATGGTGGCGGGAAATTTGAAAGTTGGAGTCAAATTCGAATCGCCGGAGATTACCCAAAACGTTGGCCTGCCCTTCAAACCGCTTCCGAAGGTTCGTTCAGGAGATGTCGTTGACTGTATGGAGGATATGGCTCAATCAAACAAATCTCTTCTGCAATTGGATGTTCCAAAGATCACTGTCCATATCACCTACCTCAACCCACCAACAGGCAGTGGTGACGCAGCCTCCGATGAAGGAGGTGAAGACGCCGCGGAAAAAAGAAAAGGACCAGCCGTCGGGCGAAAAAGAAAAAGTTTTGGAATTGAAGATATTTTGGCTTTGCCAACAAAGAGCATAAGAGAAGAAGAAGAGGGAGAGGAAAATGAGGAGTTGGGGAACATTGACTACGAAGAACTCGACGAGGAGGTGCAGCCGAAAAGTCGACACATTATGAAAAATAATGGTTAGAAATTTAAAATTAAAATAAAAAATAAATGTTAATTTATAGTAACGATGAATTGTCTTCCACATGCTATTTATCAAGTGCTGACAGCATATGAGTATGCACATGATCGTCAAAACACAGAAAAGAAGCTCAAACATCGAAGAAGTTTGACCAAAAAGGAAACTGGTAGAGACTGTTGTTCAGATGTGTTTGCAGCCGTCGCTGAGATGAAAAAGGTGTGTAATTGGTGACTCTTAACCCCAACCTATAGAATTTCAGAAAGCGGGGGTCATGAAAACAACAGACTTTGATTGTTTGGATGTTGCTCAGTTCCAAGAAAAGTGCTTTGCGGGTCAATTCCAGATCATTGTTTTTGCAAAAAACTCTACTGTACCCTATTATGCGGGACCATTTGTTGGAAAAGGGAAACAGCTGGCTCTCTACCTTGCTGATGGACACTACTCTGGATTGAGAAGTATTTGTGCTCTTCTCAAAACAAACTACTATTGTAGTTTATGCCATGTTCGGTATCGAGATGCATCATCACATTATACATGTCGTGGAATTCATCGTCCATGTGGTCGAGATCCTTGCCCTGTTACCCCCAACGATGAAAAGAAGGAGTGTTCAAAATGTTTTGTCACTTTCCGTTCAATTGCTTGCTACGAAAATCACCTCAAAAAAGGTAACTTTTTCATCATTTTTTCAAAAAATGCTTTGAATTCAGGAGTGGTTGGAAATGGTCGAAGCAGATGCGACTACACAAAGTACTGCAAGAAGTGCAAAACTTCTTATTTTTTCAATAAGAACATTCGAGACCATGTTTGCGGAGAAAAATATTGCCATCGCTGTCAAACAGAAAAAATGGACGGACACATGTGTACGATGATGACATCTATCAAAAACGAAAAGAAATTGCTTCGAAAGAGAGGGTTCTTTGACATTGAGGTACGATTTTATGAGTGTATGCTTTCAAGAATTTTAATGACTTTAGAGCAGAAGATGTCCAGAAACTGGAAAACAGATCCCAGTATTGTTCACATGCTTGAAATGTTGTCCTAGATGTTCTGATGAGATACCCAAAACATTGGAAGTGGCAAAAAATGAAAAATGTCAAAATTGCTCTCCAGATGGTCGTCTCAAGATCATTGAATCCATTTCTTCTGGAAATGTGGATGTAGCCAAAGAAATGACTGAGTGGATGTTCAGCGATCAGCACAAGGGTTTTGTTTTTGTAGCCCATAACGCTTCGGGGTAATATTTTATTTTTTTTTTTCAAAGTTTGAAATTTGTTTCAGTTACGATGGGCAATTCATCTTGGAAAACTTGATTTCTAGCAACAAGGCTGCTCCCGAAATCTGCTTGGATGGAACCAAGCTCATTTTTCTGAGATTCAATGAAGTTCGACTTTTGGATTCATTGAAATACCTAACAATGCCTCTCAGTGCCGTAGGCAAAACCTTCCAAGTTGATTCGGTCAAGGGAGACTTCCCGGTATTGTTCATCCAACCAGAAAACTACGGTTATTCTGGACCGATTCCGGATAACAAGTACTATGCCTTGGAAAACAAGTCACCAGCAGCAAAAAGACAACTCGAGGAGTTCCTCGAAAAGGAAAGAGCCGACGAGAGAAACGTATTCAATTTCTTCTTCGAGATCCAAAAATATTGTTATAATGATGTCTATTTGTTGGCCTCTTCGATGACCAAATTTGAAAAAGCTTTCGAGGCCATGACAAATGTTTGCTTGTTGGAGGTTTGTCTGACGTCTATTTCTCCAATCTCTCACTCTTGTTCTTTTTTAGGAAACAACCACCGCTGCTTCCGCCGCCGCCCTCGTTTTCCGAAGGAATCATATTGATGAGGAAAAGCCGATTGTTCTGGACGCGAAACCATCGGTTTCAATCAACAACTCAATTCTGAGCCAGAAGTATTTGGCTTGGGTCAGTTGTACTGAGAATGTACAAGTGAATATGAGTACAACATATGGTGAGCAGAAAATTGGAAACTATCGAGTAGATGGCTATATCCCACCTTGTCCAGAATACGAAAACGGAATGATTATTGAGTTTTTTGTAAGTTGAATTTTCAATAACTCATTCTACTTTTTTTTTTCAGGGCTGTTATCATCATGCTCACTCTTGCTCATATTCTGAAGAATCTGTGATTGGTGAGAAGCAGGCCAAGGATATCTGGGAGGCTGACAAAGACAGAATCCGGAAACTGGAAGAAGAAGGTGGATGCTCTGTTCGAGTTGTATATGAGTGTCATGTCAAGGACTCTCTCCGTAGAGATTTGGAAATGAAAGAGTTTTTTGACAACTACGAGGCACTCGATTTGCTCCAATGTGAGAGAGCTCTTGTTGGCGGTCGAACAGAAGTGTTTCGTGTTTATGCCAATTGTGATGGAAGAGTGGGTCATTATCTGGACGTCGTGAGCTTGTACCCCACCGTCATGAAACATGAAGCATATCCTATCGGTGAACCGGAGAATGTCCAGAGGAACACAATGAAAACACCGATGACAAAGCCAGCAGATATCCCATTTGAAGGATTCTTGAGTTGTAGGCTCAATGCTCCCAAAAACTTGAATTTGCCAGTGATCGCTGGAAAAGTGAATGGGAGGCTGATGTTTTTCCTCTGTAAAAGTGAGTAGGGGATATTGTTTTATCTGGGTATTATCACAACAACAGAAACAAGACTGACTAATGAGTTGCTGCAACAAGCAGTGACGATAGGAAGAATTAAAAAATATATATATATATATATATATATACTTTCAGAATGTGCCAAAGATGGAAATCAAGATGATTGCCAACATTCTGATGATGAGCGATCCTTCACCGGCACATTCACAACCGTCGAGTTGAAGAAAGCTCTGAGCTTGGGATACTGGATAACACAAGTTTATCATGGCGTCAAATACGAGAAGTGGATCAAGAATGGAGATGATGGAGAGGGTGGACTCTTTACATCATACATTAACAGTATGATGAAGGAAAAAATCGTCAGTTTATAATTTTCTGTTAAATATGGGAATTTTTATTTTCAGTACAGCTCAGGATGGCCGAAAAACGTCCAATCGGAGGAGGATAAAAAGGCCTTTGTTGCCGGATACAAAGAAAAAGAGGCCATCACGCTGGATCCATCGCTCTTCGAGAGCAACGCTGGAAAAAGAGCTGTCGCAAAGCTCATGCTAAACTCGTTGGTATGTTGAACTTGTAGTTTTCAATAAGTTTTATTTATTTCAGTGGGGAAAATTCGCGCAGCGAGTGGATCGTCAAAACACTGTTATCATTGTGGATCCTGGAAAATTCTGGAAGCTCGTCCACGATTCTAGCTTAACGATCAGCGATGTTCGTCCAGTGAAGGATACTTTGGTGGTCCAATATCGCCAAAAAGAGGAGACTCTCTCCAGTCTGAAAACAGGTGCCATCCATCTGGCGGCCTACACTACGGCCTACGCTCGCCTCCGTCTTTATAAGTTTATGGAGATGGTTGGCCCTGAAGACATTTGTTATACAGGTAATTTTCATTTTCCCCATTTCTCTGACTTGTATTTATTTTTCAGACACCGACTCTATCATCTTCACAACACCAGAAGGTGGTTTGAATCCACTGGAAGAAGAGAGAGGTCCGTACCTCGGGCAGCTGACGAACGAATTGTCCGGCGTGATGAGCGAATTCGTCACGCTCGGACCAAAAACATATGCCTACAAAGAGATGCTTTCCAATGGAGAAGAGAAGGTGGTCGTTAAGGCGAAGGGAATAACGATCAACTCTGAAGTGGAGAAGAAGTTGAACTTTGAGAGGATGAAAGCCATGATGCAGGAAGTTCTCCAACAAGTAGCCCCTCGGACCGCTCTACTCCTGCCACAACATGTCATGACAAGGGACAAGGATCATCGTGTCTACAGCCGAAACATCCTAAAAACCTTTAAATATACATTTAATAAGCGTCGTTTATTACAAGATGGTAGTACTCTACCATTTGGTTATTGTGAATAAAGTAATTTATGATTTGCAAGAGAAGAAAAACATGGTCACACACACACACATAAAAAAGTTGAGTTGCTGCAACAAGCAGTGACGAGGGGGGCAAATATTTAACTTTTTGGTTCCAAGAAAACTCTTAGGAAGTAATAGTCAGTTTTATGCTTAGAAAGAAGACTTGTCTTAAACAGTAATTAATATCACAACACTGAAAGAAAATTTCTGAGTGACGTTGCTGCAACAAGCAGTGACAAAAAGAGTATTTTGATTGGTTCCTACACAAATTAGTGTTCAGGTTACTATAAATGACTTGTTTTTCTCACAACACTAGAAAAAAGAAAATCCGAATGGCGTTGCTGCGGTGAGCAGTGACAAAAAGAGGAATAAGATGCGTTTAGAAACGTTCGCCGACACCTCACTTGTTGCGAGGCTTAGCTCACTGGACGTTGGGGTTTATGTTGGTATATAGTTGGGAGAAGTGGAATTTTCTTGAATTTCGTTGAAAAAAGAAAGAATCTCTGATTTTGAAGAAAAAAGAAGAAAGAGGCAATGTTTACATTATTGTCAGATGGGTGGTCTAGAGAGGTCAGGAGAAATTCGAGACTCTCATTCATCATGAAACTCGCCTGGCAGAGCACAATGTTAATTGTTGGTCCCAGCGGACAAGGAAAAAGTACATTGGCTCGGCAGATTGTGGAAAAGCGGAACGAAATCTTTGATGTGGATAGTAAAATTGTTTTTTGGTACTATGATACGTTCGAAAGTGTGCCAGACTCAATGAAAAACCGTAAAGATATCATTTTGCGAGAAGGGCTACCGAACTTGGAGGAACTAAAGAAATATAAGAAAGATCAAGTTTTAATAGTCATTGATGATTTAATGACCAAAATTGATCAAAACTCTGGAATGGAAAGGCTTGTGTCAGTGTTGGCCCATCACTACGATATGACAGTCATTTTTCTACTTCACACTATTTTCTATTCAAAAGTTATTAGGAATCTACGTCTTCAGGCAAGTTACATCATTTTATTCAAAAACAACGCCGACAAGTCAAGTGTTCGGTGTTTAGGATCACAACTAATGCCAGGTGCATGCAATACATTTCTTTCCATTTATTCTGAAGCTACCAGTCAGCCGTACACTTATCTCTTCATTGATCTTCACAAAAATTGTCCTGACGAGATTCGTTATCGTGATAATATTCTACCCCACAAAACTACACATGTCTACATTCCAAAATAATGTCCCTCAATGGGATTTGGACACTTTTCAAAAAATTCTGTCCCTTTCTTCAACCACAAATCAAAATGAACGGATTTCGAAAATTCAAGAAATACCTGATAATATCATCATTTGTCTGGTAGATTTAGTTTTCAACATATTAAATGGATCTGTTAAAATTTCACCTTCAGTTACTAGAACCTTAAGGTCAGAATCGGAAAACTTGAGAAAATTGGCTTATCTTCGAAACATTGACGAAACTCGAGAATTTCTTGTTCAAACAGGTGGAAGCCCCATTTCTATTTTACTCCCAGTGTTGATATCAGCTGCCACCAGTATTCTAGAACATGTCCTACGGTAAATATGTTTTGCTTTCCGTTGAGGAACACCAAGACTTGGTATCAAAATGCCAGAATCCGGATCCTATTTCCAATATATTACAAAAACCTATGAATAATGACACGAAACTTGCTCATTTGCAACATGAATTGACTACTATAGTGAAAAAACGCTTGAATCAGAATAAGATTGCCGAAGTTGAAGAAAAAAGCGTGAAAACTGAGGAACAAACACAAACCGATATGAACTATGACATAGAAGAAGAAAAGGAAGAAAAAGAAGAAGAAGCAGTAGTCATCCCCAATTCCCCTCCACCTCCTCCTGTCAATTTTTCTCTCCCCTCTTCACCCCTTATTGCAAATGTTGTTAACCCACCTCGTTCTTCACAATCTGCCCCACCAAGAAATGTGCGCGTAGGGGTCACAGAAGCCAGGAAAAAACTATTGGATCACTTCAGAGATCATCCTCAAACCTTCCAATTGCAAAGATTAGGAGGAAAACTTTATGTAAAGGGTAAAATGGTTCCAACCTATTCAGTATCCCGAATTTTGGACGATTTTGCAAACATCAATCCCCTCAAGGGATATTGTCCACTTTTCCGAGATATTTCGGTTGCTTTGAAACAGAGCGGGTTCGACGAAAAGTACATTCTTAATACACGAAGACGGAATCCTGTACGTTCAAGCTCTCGAAATTTTCTTGTATCACAATGGAAAATTTGAAACTTTTGGAAAAATTGTATCACGATCCAAAGTTTGGTCTTCGAGGTCCAGCTGCTCTACTCTATCAAGCTCGAAAAATTAACAAAAATATCACAAGAAAAGAAGTTGTTTCCTATCTTCACTCCAACGACGCATACACTCGTCACTTTCCCCAAGTCAGACGTATTCAACACAACCCATGGGTGGCCAACGGACCAGACAGTCATCACATGGCGGACCTGGCAATGTTGCCTACTCTAAAGAAAAAGAATAGTGGATTCTGTTACATTCTGGTAGTAGTGGATGTATTTAGTAGATATGTATTCGTACGGCCTCTAAAAAATAAGGAATGTTCAACTGTGACAAAGGCTTATGAAGATATTTTGTATTCATCATGGAGAATTCCTTCACGTTTATACACTGACAAAGGTAAATAACTTCAAAAAATTAAAACTTTTGTATTACTTCAGGTACTGAATTTATGGGAAAGATATTTCGAAATTTTGTTCAGTCGGTTGGGATTAGTCACATGAATCCAAAAAACACCAATGTCAAGGCGTGCTACGCAGAGAATGCGATTATGAGAATAAAAAATAAATTGGAAAAATGGTTCACAGTTTCAAAAGACTATCGGTGGGTTGAAATTTTGAACGAAATAGTAGACGGCCTAAATGGAACATATATGGACTCTATTGGTACTTGTCCGAAAAACGTTAACTGGAAAAATGCTCAGAAGGTTTATAATCGTCTATATGGATCGGTACAATCACACCAACCAAGGTACAAAATTGGGAATACTGTCAGAATTTTATTAGAAAATTCTCCTTTTGTGAAAGGAACACGGGCGAAGTGGACTGAAGAAATTTTCAAAGTCATCAAAGTTATCCCTTACGACATTCCTGTTTACATTTTGGCAGACGATGAAGATAGAGAGGTTGATGGTATTTGGTACGAGGAGGAGATGGTTCTCTATAACCCGACAGATGGGTGAAAAGGTGTGCGGTAAGAGGGGTCTTCCTAATTATGGTTTGATGATTATTATGTATTTATTGGGGTCTTTCTCACAAACACAGAAAAGACAACTTTTTGAACGTAATTGCTGCGGTAAGCAGTGACGAAGAGAAGAAAGAAAAAAAAAATGCATACAGAAACGCTTCACCGACACCTCACTTGCTGTGAGGCTTGGTTTGCTAAAAGTTAGGGGTTATGTTGTTGTTGGTTGTTAGAGAGGGGTTTCCAATATTTCTTTGAAAATTTTCCTTTTACAGAGTACTTCTACAATTCTGGAATATGTCCCAAATCTTCTAACGATGTCACCGAATATACAAACTTTTTCAAAATAACTCTCTTTCTCTGTCATTTATTCATTTCATTTGTTCTCAATGGATGGTCCGAAGTGGTCGTGTGGGAGTACTCACTGTTCAAAAGCCTTGATTGTATTCTTCTCTCAAGTTTGTATAATTTATGTTGTCAGTTTTGTTGCTCTATATAAAATTTGTACTAGCGAACATCCATATCAACAACAGTGGCTTGTAATTCTTGGTTCGTGTATTGGTTATTTACTACCAAACCCAAAAATCAAAGAAAATGACTGATTTCTATATTACGTTAGTCTCCAATGCTCAATCGGAATCTACTATTTCCAATTTCAAGACAAATTTACCAACACCTATAATATTCAACAAATCCTATGAAGTGGCGCTAACATCTATCATTTACCCGACATCTCATGATCTGATATCAAAAAATCGCGAAAACGATGGTGGATATGAAAATGAGTTTCATGTTTTCTATGAAAAGTATGAAATATCCTGCAAAATTCCAAGTTGTTCATTTTCCACACCTGTCGAATTAATTGGGATTATTAACCAAACTTTCATCAAAAGTGTTCGAAATATCACCAACGACTCAAAATTCGATCATCCTCTTTTAAAGTATGACTCCTTATTCAAAAGAGTAACCTGTGAAAAAATACCAAAAGTCACAAAAGTTAATTTTTCGCACCGATTAAGTTATTTTCTCAGACTTGCGAAAACTATCTCAAAATTTCCCACCGTTGGAGAGTATTCAATGTTTTCTGGATCAGATCTAATGTATGTATATTCGGAAGGGCTAGTGGAACCTCAAGTTGTAAGTCATATGAAAGTTCCACTTTTGAAAGTTATTGGTATAACTGCCAAAAACATGGGAAATGTCGAACAATCATTCACAAATCCCTTATATGTACCTGTTCGTTGCAAAGAAGCTAATCAAATTGGTATTCAAATAAAAAACGATAGAGATCACTTTATCCCATTTAACTCTGGTAAGATTGTTATCGTCTTACACTTTCGACCAGTGACCACATCATTCGATGGCTGATAACCATACAAATCACCCGAATTTTTTTACCTCTCATTTCAAAAAATGTATGTTTACTTTGATCCTGATAATTCTATTGATTGGGTCAATTTTTTCGAGAATGACACAAATCAAGCCGGTTCTGGTGGATTTCGTGCCGGAAGTATCTACCAAAGGGGTAACGGACCTTTCTCACAATTACTCGGAAAACTCTTCATCACAGCTGTTCCCTTGTTAAAAAGAATGGGTGTTTCGGTAGGCCGAGAAGTATTAGACTCATCACTTCGTGTTGCAAACGACGTAGCTGCTGGTGATTCTTTCAAGCAGTCTGTTTCTAAAAACGCTTCTAATTCTTATAATTCTCTTGTCAATCGTGCCATTGGTAAACTCAGTCAGTCCGGTGGACGCAAAAGAAGAACAACCCGACCAAAAAGACAACAGACGAGGAAAAGTCGGAAAGTCAAGAAAAGCCAAACAAAAGGGACAGCGGTAAGAAAAGTGGGGAGAAAAAGGACAAATCGGAAAAAACGCAATCTACCCAAAAGTTCTTCGCGTAAAAGGGATATTTTCGGAAAATGGCAAAATTAATGAACAGTAAAAGCACTCCAAGTGCGCCATCCAACTTGTGTATTTTTGATACACCACCAAGTCAAGTTGCATTCAATAAAGGACTATGGATGACTTATACACCAACAAATCCAGTAGAAACTGGAGATTCATATTCTTTCAACATTTATGATAGCGCTCACTTCTTCCAACTCAACAAAACTTATATAAGCTTCAAACTCCGCTTCACGGAAAATGTGAAAGTACCAGAAACTCCTTCAACATTTTACTACACCAATTTTATTGGCGCAACCTTCTTCAACCAAGTCAAACTATCCTACAACAACGTTCTAGTTTACGATTCTAACAATTATGACTACAAAAGTTATATTCACACATTGCTGGGAGAAAATGGAGACACGAAAGGAGGGTTTTTGACAGCTGCTGGATGGCATGAGTTGGACAGTCCTAAAACAAATCGACAGCTAGCCGCAAATAGAGTATTGGATATATGTGCACCTTTACTCTTGGAACCATTTCAAACTGAAAGACTTCTCATCCCTCATATCAATATTCAACTAACGTTATATCGAAATAAGGATGCATTTTGCTTAGAAGGTGACAAGGGAAAAGAAGGAAAGTTGGAAATTAGTAATTTGAAACTTCACATGCGGGCCATAGACGTTGTTTCATCTGCCGCTATTGCCCTTGAAAATCGTCTCAGAACAACGCCTGCTCAGTATCCATTCACAGAATCAAAGGTGAAAATTATTTCTATTCCAGAGGGAAGATTTGAACTGCCATTTACCACTTTGTATCATGATATTATTCCCAGGAGAATCATTATTGGATTTTTGGCAAATGAGCATGAAATAACATCAGATTCTTTGAATTTCGGACATAATGATGTTTCTGAAATTCAACTCGATGCTGGAGGTACTGTGTATCCTCCACAACCACTTCAGTGCGATTTTGCAAACAAGAATTATGTTGAGGCTTTTACACGCATGTATGAAGAACTTGGCTGTGTTTCCAACAAGACTTGTCCCAGAATTTCATACAAACAATTTCGTACTGGGTCCGCTTTCTTTGTTTTTAACACAACCCCGTCAGATACATCTAGTGCGTGGGAATTAAGAAAAAGTGGATGTACTCTATTGAAAGTGCGCTTTTCCAAGAAAACACCGACTGGAGGTCTCAATGCCTTAATTCTGTCTGAATTTGATAGTTTTGTGGAGGTTGATGTATATCGAAATGCTACTGTTGGATCCCGTCACTAGATTCATTCACATCTTTTTGCACCCTACCGAGAGGTCGTATGAAAATGCTCCCTGGAACTGGTCGCTCAATTGTTCTTCCTGCTGATTATTCTCCACCAGAAGTTGGGGTAAGTTGGGGTGTATAGTGGGGTATAAGATGAAATGTGAGTGGGGGGGGGTATATGTGTTCTAACAACAGAAAAAAGAAATATTGAGTGAATTGCAGCGGTGAGCTGTGATGAGCGAAATTTAATTGAAAATTAGAAACGCTTCACCTACACCTCACTTGTTGTGAGGTTTGGTTTGCTTAAAGTTAGGGGTGGTGTTGTTGTTGTTGTTGTTTTAGTAGGCAAAAATAATAACTTAAATTTTCAGTGCATTGATGTCAATCTTGGTAGCGTTCTCATGGAAAAGTTTGGTCGCATTGGATTTTCTTCAATAAACCAAATTCGATCTATGAATTACCATCTTCTCGATTTAAACATTCAACAAATATGGAATGGTTGTAATGGTCTTCCAATTGACATTCTCTCTGAATTGAGCCTGTAATTTGTTTATTTCTTATATCTCAATCATTTTTTGTTTTCAGCGACGCTACTCCAAGAAATCACTATTTCATGAATATGTGCATTCCCAAACCACCGGCAAAGCGAAGATATATTTGTGTTCAGCGATATTTTGAAGAAAAATACAACATTTCATTAAATCAACCCCATTCCCCACTTTTTCGTGATCAGGGTGGTCGTATGTATCCAGTTGAAGCTGTTTGGCTTCGTATTCGTTTGTTCTGAATTACTTTATTTCCAATAATAAACTCTTATTTTCCAAAATGTCCCTTTCTACTATCCAACTAGAGAAATTTCTTAGCATGTGTCGGTACACTAGAGAAAGTTTTTGCGGTGTTTTTTCATGTGACCGACAACCGAACAATTTAGAGAGACCTTGTTCATTTGTTTGGAATACTGCACCGAGTGATGAATCTGGAGAACATTGGGTTGCTTTGTGGATAGATGATCGAAATTATGGATATTTCTTCGATAGCAGTGGATCTGACCCCCAAAATGAATTTATAAAGTTTTTTACTAACAATTGTCACAAGTGGAAGAAATCTATACATACACCTATACAAGGCCTTCTTTCTAATGTTTGCGGTTACTATTGTATCTATTTTTTGATTCGAAAGTCTAAAAAAGACACGAATAAGAGTATAAGAAAACCGTTTTCCAAAAATTTAGCAAAAAATGATGAATATGTTGTCAATTGGGTTAAAAATCACTTGAAAGGATGTGAAAGTAAAAAATTTCAACCCTTAAGAGGAGGTACAATTCTGTACCCTTCATTCAATCATGTTTGATCAGTCAGAAGAGGTGCCTCTCCCGAGCTCTCCAACATCCTTGGAACCTGTCATGGATACTTCTTCAAACACAATTCCTTCTGCAACATCTGTTTCACAGTTCCAGGAATCCGCCAAGTACTCTAAGGAGTGCCAAAAAACTTACCCAAATATGCTACCACTCTACGAAGATGCGTACAAAACAATGACATTAGTTGGAACTGTTAAAATTTATAAAGATGCTTCTTCAAATCTTCATATAACTTCTGGTTAATTGTTTATCGTTTATAATGTTGGAAATAAAGTAATTTTGTTATTCCATTTTCTTCTTACAGAAAAAAAGAGATTCGCAGGTTGTAACATTTTCTCGTTCCCAGGAGAGAAACATGTATCATCTAATTGTACCCACCAAATAGATGGTCCAATTCAAGACGGAAGGATGTGACTAAGTTTTACATCGATAATTGGCACATTTTCTCATAGCTAAATGTCATCTACAGTAGGACATCTTAGGCTCCTCCTATATTACTACAGAAACTGCTTAAAAGCACAAGGTGATTACTTATTTTTTCATTTGTCAATTTTGCCCCAAAATTTACTATAATTTTTTATGATTTCAGGATGAATCCCATAGTCATAAATTTAAAGGTGCAGTTGACAGGAGCTGAAGGAGGGGGAGTTAAAGTGGTGGTGCACCCGCAGGTATGTATAGAAGACGAACTTGTAATTTTCTCTGTAGTAACTAGACAGTTATCTTTCTTACATATTCTATCCCAATAGGAAAAAAAAAATAAATCTTCAGGTGCTGTTGACAGAAGATGGAGGAGAGATGGGGGTGGACCAACAGGTGGTGGTGGATCAACAAGTGGTGGCGGACGAACAACAGGTATGTATTGAAGATGAAATATTAAGATACTCTGTAGTAACCATACGCTTATATTAATTAGATATACCATCCCAATAGGAAAAAAAAAAAGTAATAAATATTACTAGTTAGTAAGGTTTCATTTTAGGTTAAGTTAATTTCAAAAAATCATTCTATGTATCTATTGTCCAAAAGGTAAATGAACCCGTGAAATTTTACTGAAATCCGCATGTCTTTTTTAGAATTATTTGTCGAGTTTAATTAACCATTTTGAACCTAACTTTCTCAATTATCATAAACTAAAAAGAAAAAAAATGGGTTTGAAGTCTTATAATTTTACTCCTAAAATACTGTTCTACCAATTCATAACTTTTAGAAGTAAGAACTTTCCAAAAAATGGGTTTTAACAGAAAACGAAAGTAGTACCACCATTTCAAGAAGAAAAAAGAGTAGTATTTACCAAAAGAAAAAACAAAAAGTCACCCTTTACAACTTATTTTTTGATATTAAACGGTTTTATAGGTAAATATTCTTGAGAGACGGTTTCTTGAGAGATAGGTAAATATTTTTGAGAGATAGGACATGTGGTGGTCAGTCAGACGGTTAGAGAGAGGGGGTAGTAGAGAAGATGACTGACAATAGGTAGGAAAATTATTAATCCAGAAAAAAAAATTACTTTTCAGGCACAAGCGGAAATCGCGAAACTCAAAAAGAGTCTGCATCTCCAATCTAAACGAATGGAAGCATACAAACGACGGGTCGAGGTAAAACTGAAATTGTGTATTACATTTTCTAAACACAATGTTTAAGGTACTGGAGAATGCCAATCAGATCAAGGGTCGGCACATTCAAAAGTTGCAAACCGATTCGAGAATGCAGCAGACCGTCATTCAAGGTCTCCAGGAGCAGAATAACCGGGATGCAGACGTGATTGATTACTACCACAGGATGCAACAAGCCTACGTTTCCGCTCATCGATGCTCTGTATGTCAGGAGTTGTACAACAGCGGAGATAACACCCCACATGTGCTCGGTAAGTATGAAAAAGTATTTATATCTCTTTTAGGCTGTGTTAATTAGAAAAATATAAAAGAGTGTAGTAATTTGAGTCTATTTAGCATAAATGAAACGAAACTCAGAAAAATGAATATAAAAAGAAAAGCTTTTGTGTTTTCAGATTGTGGGCACGCGGTGTGTGGACCGTGTCTCGACCGATTGATCATCCCGCCACCGCCGAACCAAACTGTGGATCTGGTCCTTCGATGCCCAGTATGCAGAAAAATCGTATACGTCTTCCCCGCGAGGAGCCGAGTGGTATTTTCGATGATACCAGGAGTCCTACCGGTTCCACCAATCCATATGGATTTTTGAGTTGATTCAATAAAATCCTTGTTAATAGAAATTCGAGAGACAAGAGAAAAAAAAAATACTTGTAAATAGAGGAATGGGAGCGAGAGATAGACGGAGGGAGAAAAAAAAAAGGGGGAGCAGAGAGTGTGTGTGTGTGTAAGTGATAGAGGGAGAGGGTGTGAGAAGAAGAAGACAATTACTTGAAATCGTAGAGATAGAGAAGGGTAATAGAAATAGAGGGAGAGCGTGGGAAACAAACGGAGGGAGAGAGGAGGAGACGAAAAGAGAGATTATCTCACAGTTGGGATATGGATAAATTTTAGGGTGCGGCAGAGGTACGGTGAGGATGCGCCAAGGCGGCATCATCAAAGAGGGTTACGGTAAGGAAGCGCGGCGGGACGAGGGAGCGCACACCAAGCGACGCAGGTCTGCGGTGGTGGTCAGACAGCCTGCGAGAGAGTGTGTAAACAAAGGAGATACAGAAAAAATGATGAAAAATGGGAAATTCAGTCAAATTGGTACGAATACTTGGCAATTATCTAGAAAAACAACAGAAAATAAAAATCTTGATGAATCACTACAACAAGTAGTGATGAAGTGGATAATTTGGATAATACTTGAAACTAAAGAAAATTTGAATAAAATTCAAAAATTAGTTAAAACAGGAAAAAATGAAGAAAGTCAATGAAAATGATAGAAAAATGGATGTCTGTCCTGATTTCCATGTATCCGAATGTCTATTCGGATAAATCCCGAAAAATTTGAATAAAATTCAAATTTCAAATTTCCCACCAAAAAATTCAAAATCCTTACCTGTCTGTCCTGATGTCCATAAATCCGCATGTCTTTTCGCATAAATCTCAAAACATTTGAATAAAATTCAAAAATTCGAGTTTCCCACCAAAAAATTCAAAATTCAAATTTCTCACCAAAAATTCGAAAAACCCACCTGTCTGTCCTGATTTCCATAAATCCATATGTCCTTCTGGAAAGATCCCTCAGAAACAACGAAACCTGATGACGTCACCCATAAAGACCACCCTGGGGTGGCTGACTACAGACTACAAACTATGTTAATACACACCCCCACAGGGGGTGGCCCGAGACTACAAACTACAAACTATGTTAATACACACCCCCATAACTCTCTTGTGCTTTTAGAAAGATGTTTTTCGGACGAATTTTCGAACGTTTGTCTCCCCTCACCCCTTTGTCTGCGTCTCTTCTTGTGTGTGTGCGTTTCCGAATGAGGGCCCGCGCTCACATCTTCATAACTCGCTTCACAGAAAAGATAGAGCCTTCTGATCATCAGAATACATACTGATGAGGATTC